>CALNHX010002538.1:0-175600 GCA_940337035.1 Agriotes lineatus | reverse complement strand
GCGCAGGATAAGGTAAACTTGATATATGAGAAATGGAAGACCAGGGCGCAGAAGACACGGTACACCCCCCTACAAAAGAAGAAATAGACCAGGTAATAAATAGATTAAAGAACAGCAAGGCGCCAGGTGAAGACGGTGTAACCGCAGAAATGATCAAATACGGTGGACCTTCGGTAAGAGAAGCTATACACTCTTTAATAGTAGATATATGGAAACGAGAAATAATACCGAAAGAATGGAATACAGCAGTTATATGCCCCATATTTAAGAAGGGAGATAAGGCAGTGTGTGATAATTATAGAGTCATAGCCCTACTTAACATAGGGTATAAGGTATTAAGTAAACTTGTAGAAAGAAAACTACACACCTGGATGGAAAAAATGTTCATCATCTGTTCATAGATTTCAGACAAGCCTATGACACCATAATTAGATCGGAACTGCTCCAGGGATTAGACGAGTTTGGAATACCTAGAAAGATAATACGACTGGTCAAAATGTGTTTGTTGGATACGAAGGCAAAAGTCAGAATACAAGGGCAGCTGACAGAAAGTATCATGATTAGGAATGGACTGAGGCAAGGAGACGCAATGTCAACGACACTGTTCAATTTTGCACCGGAAAGGATAATTAGAAACGTTCCCATTAACCCAGGGGGCACAATATATAATAGACAGTGCCAAATTCTAGCATACGCCGACGATATTGATGTAATAAGTAGAACAACTGGAGACCTGGAAGAAGTTGTTAAATACCTGGAAGAAGCGGCAGGTAGGCAAGGGCTAAAAATCAACGTAGCCAAATCAAAATATATGATTAATACGAAAAATACTAATAGATACAAAAATATTGAGGATTTCGCAATAAATGAAAGCCGATATGAACGGGTTGACAACTTTAAATACCTAGGATCTATTATTAATGAAAGAAACGAAGTAGAAGAGGAACTCAAGGCTAGAATTTCGGCGGGTAATAGATGTTACTTCGGGCTAAAGGATATAATTAATTCAAAAGTGTTATCGATTAAAAATAAAATTAAAGTGTATAGAACGGTGATAATACCGGTAGTAACCTTTGGTGCGGAATCGTGGTGCTTGACACAGAAAGAGCGCAAACAGCTGGACACGTGGGAGCGCAAAATATTAAGAAAAATATACGGACCGGTGAACGAGAATGGCGAGTGGCGTGTGTTAATGAATAGCGAAATCAGGGAAAGGTATAGGGAAGCAAGCATATCCAATGACATTAAAAGTATGCTGATAAGATGGCTAGGTCATATCGAGCGGATGCAACAAACACGTAGACCAAAGAAGATACTGCAAGGCAAGCCAGAAGGTAGAAGAAGTAAGAAGGGCAGGCCGAGACTAAGGTGGAAGAAAAAAGCAGAAAAGGATTTAAGAACAGCAGGGGTCTCCCAATGGAAGCAGAAGGCTGCAGATAGAAAAGAGTGGAGAAAGATCGTAGCCAAGATCAAGAATAGCGAAAAGTAAAAGTAAACTACCCACCCTATGACATTTACGTCAAAGGTTGAGGTGCGAGTGACGACCGCACCTTTTAAAAAGTCAGTCAAGAAACCCCCCTGGGAGGCCATGGGCCTTTACGGACCGTAGCGCCAAGGAGTAAGTAAGTAAGTAAGTAATAATGAAAGTTCCAAACAAGAAACGCCCAGTTTCAAAATGTCACTATGCACTATGTTGTTAAATAAATCAAAACGCGGTGTATACATAACATAACATCTAAATAAAAAATTATCAGATATAAAATTGTTCGTGTTCTAATTTAATTGTTACTAACATTATAGAACACATCATAACACGATATCTAAAACGACAAAACAAAATTTAAATGTCATTGCCTAACTCTCCCAACGGATTTTTTTAATTATTTCAAGTTCCGAGCAAAAACAAAATTAAATTGATCTAAAACCAAAATTTAGTATCTAGTATAAGCTACTTACTTTGCACGAAGTTGTTTCATAATCACATTTTTACTTTTTCTTGGCCTAGCCGATCGACATTTTCCCTTTGGCATTACGAATTGTTTAAATAAACAAAAAAACTTTATAAACGCACTTGTGGGGCACTAACCACTGCTGTTACCGATAATCGATACAGAAATCATGAGTGCGTAAATGGACTTTTGTTTAGAAACATTTGGTATTTATACAGACCAGGAATGTGCTAATTGTTACAATCAAGGAAGGTCGCAAGACCTAATGAGCAAAGGGCAGTGGAGCTAATTACGGTCCTTTCACAATTTGTCATTTAGAGTAATTGTTATTATCAGACAAATGATGTTTTAAAATGTCTGTGTAATTCTACAATTTCTCAGTATTTTGAAATCGTTGACAATTACAAGATATTAATCACACCAAAAAATTTCAGTTATTATTCAACACTATAATGAACGAACCAATGAAAATTGTTCAATTTGAAAACACCTAATGTTGCAGTGTTCTCACTCGAGCCAGGTTGGTTTCAATGATTTCAATGATTACATTATTACAGTTGATATATGTATAGATTGAATTAATACATTGAAGAAACACTGCATTATAGATGTTAGTAAAAACCAAATTTTAATTGACCTTTCCTGTGCCGTCGAGGGTCGAAATTGTTGCAACTTTGTTTTACGAGAAGTTCATAATTTTCTTTAAATGCAAAAAATTATGATAAATTTATTTACCATCTGGGCCAGATTCACCTCCCTTCCTTGGGGGTGGGAGTGGAATTGCGCACTTGTCACATAAATAAGGCAACTTAATGTAAGATTGAATTTAAATGGGCGAAGTAAATTCGAAATTTCCCCCTCGCTTCGAACCGGCGATTGTTCAAGATTTATTGGTTTGCAAAAACGGGATAAATGGAGTTACATTGGACGTTGCATAGGAAATTGCCGTGTGCGAGTATCCCACGGGACAACTCTATGGGTCTGGCAAGTCGGCAAGTTTTAACATTGCTTCTGTGAATTGAAAAATATTTGCTTGATTGTGTCCCCATATTTAGCACCGGATGTAATGCAATGTTGTGTGGGTTTGAATACAGTGTAAACTCCTGCGTTCTAAGAATATAAAATAGGCGTGTTTGCTTTTACGTATGAATTGCATCCTTACAATGTAGGCGGACAACTTCTATAAATTCTAATTTGAACAATTTTAGAAATACTTCTGCTGTTTCTTTAAAGGCGATAGCGGTTTGTTACAACGGAGAAATGTATCGTTACTAGTGTCTACAATTACTCTTCTTTCACCAGAAGGTATGATACACTCTAACCCGCCATTACTAGCGAAATATTTGCTTTACAGTTCCAAAGCGTGTTTCTCGAGGAGTCCCAAACCATGCCAACTTTCAACAAAACGAAACGAGTGCACAATTTTATAACGATTGTACTAATTACAAGAGGTATCGTTCTTAAACAACTATCTACTACCAAAATAGATTCCAGTCCAGGTTCAGATAACCTACTCCCAAATTTTAAAAAAATGTGCTATATAGAAGAGGAGCTCCCTCCCGAATGGAAAAAACCTATTATAGTTCCTATATTTAAGAACGGCGATAAACTCTGCCAGCAATTACCGCCCAGTAAGCCTTACATCTGCAAATGTATGGAAAAAAATAATCGCCAAAGAATTCGCCGAATTTCTCAATGAAAATTCCGTTATTCCCAAATTTCAACATAGTTTTGTTCCAGGTAGATCTGTTCTTTGCAATTTGCTTCAGAACATAGACTCGTTGGCTAAATCTATCGACAGTCGAACGCCAATTGATGTTGTCTATTTGAATTTCAAAAAGGCATTCAACAGAGTTCCACGTCGTAGGCTGTTGTTAGAACTTGAACAATATGGTGTAAGAAGAAATCTGCTAACACGAATTAAAAACTTTCTGACTCATCAAACGTACCAAGTACGGGTTAGTGATTCTCTTTTTGCATCTTATCCAGTAAAAAGTGGATTGCCCCAGGGATCAGTTTTTAGACCCATTCTGTTTTCAGTTTATATAGCCGACTTAACTTGAGATATCGAATCTCCATCTAGTGTTTTTGCTGATAATACTAAGTTTTTCAACAATCCTTTGCTGGGCCCTGGTATTTTGCAATCAGATCTACATAGAATCAGTTCTTGGACGAAAACATGGTTACTAACACTCAATGTCGACAAATGTACAATCCTGCATATTGGTGGTAACGATCCAAAAATAGATTATACTCTAGAAGGAAGAGCTGTTACACCCTAAAACTACCTTTAAGACAGTTTGTTACAGTCGAAACTGGTATTACGACAAAAGCCAGTTTGTTACAGCAAAAATCGACTCCTACGACAATGCCACTGGGTGCTGGATAGAAGAATTCACCCTAATCACACCTCAACAGCTGTTGTAGGTACAACAAAATAGTTGTCCGACTACACTCAGAGAGATGGGCGTGGTTCTATCTGACCAGGCTGTTAATTAGGGCGAAGTGCTATTGCCATAGTGGTGTTCATACTCGAGGCAAATAAAAAGAAAGGTGTATTAGGGCTTGAATTGGGGTGGGGACAATATTTATGCAAAACCCTGTATAAGCCCGAAGTTCAGGGCTTGCAATTGCGCCTAGGCGACGTCTCTAACTGGCCCAGAGACTTACCTTCAGCGTTTAAACAGCTCCAATCGCTCCACCTTACATTGATCTTTACAGCTAGAGAAAAACACATAAATTCGCCATAGGACGTATGCACACGTCATAAAGAAACAAAGATAACTTTGAATATTCGTCTATTGGTTAAAATAAACAAGATGAGTGTACAGATACATCTCAAATAGTAATTTCTTAAATTAAATTAACAAGCAAACGTGATGAACAATGAAAGTATTAGAATATATTAGACGCGGCTAATCAGCGTAGAAGGCGCGTTACAACGTGCTAAAATTTAACGCAAACGCCCAATACAAAACGACAGCGTTTGATTGCTGTTATGGCAACAATTCGCGCACTGTGAAAGGAGACTCTACACTTTAAATTTTAACGTAATGCTACAGTCAAACTAAATTAACAATACCTGGTGGCTAAGCGATGAGCTTGGTGTTGATGTCCAGTTGGAAAGGCTTCGTTCAGGAACGCTGAGGCAGATGGTCAAAAATTGACAACGTCGGCAGCCAGGAATGGCGAAATGCGGAAAGTTTGCGATCAGAAAGGTGCCCCAGGAGAAGGGTACTCACAATACAATGACGACAGCATACAGAACCCTGCATAAGAAAGTACTATGAGAGCACATAACGACAATTTGTGCCCCGCAACAAAACTTAGATATCTTCGAGCCGATTTCTTTTTAAAGGCCGTAAAAACGGTTAATGCTAACTTATGCAACACAGCAACAAGCCCAATGATACCATTTATGCCGGACCGAAACGCTCGACCACCTTCCCCGACGTGTTATCAACGCGTCTTCGACATTTGGTGCACCACTGCACTGCTCGACAGTTAGAAGTCGAATCACCCATAGCGACCTTCCACGTTGCACAGAACAATTTCGCTTACTACGTAAGGTCAACTGCCACGAGAAAAGAAGAAACTTTACCGAAATTGAGAAGATATACGTACGGGCAGGAGGTTAGTCCGCTCCGTAAAATGTACAGCTGCACGAACATATCGTCAACTATCTGGCTAAACGGCAGGGGTGTGAGGCAAATACGTGTGCGCTCTCTCTTCCCCTCAAACGAACGATTTATTCTAATGCCGCTTTCCGGCAGCACCTCTGTGCTAACCAACGGACCGCCGTAGGATTAAAAAGAGACCATATTGGAGCACGAGGAAGCGGTTGCAAGCAGGCACAGGATTTTAAATGCGCTCTACAAGAATGAGCGGTCTGAATTCATAAAGGAAACGCGGGATTTTCACCTGACTTAAGAGAGTCTTAAAGAAGGTTTCCGAACAAACCGATTTCGGCGTAACTATTAACAGTGATTTGAAATGATCGTCCCATAAAAAACTGGAACTCCCTGTATATGTAATTAAGATTAATTTCAAGAATTTAAAATCAAAGTGTTTTTGAAACTTCACAAAACTTTGGTGCTAGTGTCTGGAATCTTTATTTAATTAAGGATATAGAACAGCTTGAAAGAGTTCAATGTATAACCACACAGCTTGTTTTTGAACTAAAGACTCTTTTAGAAACAACGACTTATACGCCTGAAGATACCAACACTGAAGGAAAGACGCACTAGTGGCGACTTAATCGAGACTTACAAAATTATGCATAATCACTATACAGTGAAAATTCATGAACTGCGAACACGAGTAAATCAAGGCGAATTTACGATTGCCTAAAAATACGCCAAGACCGATGGACCGTCGGTCTAAGGTACTCTAATATTAATCCACGGGTCGTCTGCGTTGATTGTTTAAGTAATTGTTTAACGCAGATGCCTAGTGTAATTTTTTTTAAATTAATTATTATATCACAGATAGAATGTATGAGGTACTGTTATTCTGTGATTAATTCAGGTGATAAATTCAGAGTTGAAAAACAGGATTTTTAGAGATTAACACATTAACAGTACAGTAAAAGAAGGTAGTTCTTAAAGTAAAACGCATTCTGAAGAAAGAAATAATTTCTTCCGAACAAACTAACTCAGTAAAAAAAGTTGCAAACAAAAATAAAAGTATTTTTATTTCAAACAACAAAATTCAAGAAGTTTAAATTAGCTCTTGTTCAAAGAGCCTGCCTTCTTGCGCTAAACAATATCCTAAGCGATCATAGAAACGTATTAGTGCTAGTACTCTGAACAACCCTTTTAATTTTTAAACGCAGTTCTTCAAATCGTTAGTTGTAGTGAAAACGACTTTTCAGAGGAAGTTTTAGGCATATCTGTCACAGTTTCACAAAATTCCATCCTTCTGAAATGGCCAACGGAAAGAATATCGCAGCTAAATCTACTAGTTCTGCAAGTTATTTAAATAAATAGTCTGGATAGTCATTAGCGGTAATACAAACCTCTTTTAAATACCTGTCTTCATTGGGAACATTAGGCCTTTTGTGCTTTTGGGGAGAAACACATCCAACGTTTCCAAAATTTGATATAACTCCATGTAACGTTGATAACGATAAAGAACGCCTATTTTCAAATGTTGTGAAAGAATTTTGAATTTCCCGGACCGTTGGACCTTGATACTACCATTTTACAATTTGCACTGATCCGTTGCTTCGTAGTTATCGATTTTAAGATAGAAATGACAGCAGATATTATCTACTGACAAAATACGCGAACTGTCAAAGTTAAATTCTCGGCATTTGTAAATTCGACATATCGTCTGCCGTGTTCGTAGTAAGAAAAATCTATCTGTATATAGCTGCCCGTTATGTGAAATATTTGTGCATAGTGAATATGTGAACTTACGAGATAACACTAATAAGTTAGTTCATCAGCGTTTCCACTGTCAGTGCAGCTAAAACTGTTTTGTTCTTCGTGTAACTAATGATTGGAATGCTTTGCCAGGTGAAATTGTTAATGCTAGAACACTCAATGACTTTAAAAATCGCTTAGATATATTTTAAAACATTTTTAAAGCTTATCCCGTTTGAATTAAATTATGTTTTGTACCGTATGTATATTTGTTTGTGCGAGATAAACGGGTAAGTCGCCACTCGCTTGTGTAATAATAATAATAACGTTTGGCGATCGTGAACCGCAAAATGGAGTAAAACTTAGCGATAGCATCGTTGACATTCAAGGCTGAATCTGAAATCCAATTAAATAACCTGAGCTCCTTATTTTTAATTTCATAGTACGCAGAATTGTATAGGAGTATGTTTTTTACTTTTAAATGGTTTGTCTAAGCATGCGGTTATCGCGACAGGAATATGGTGAGCGTAAACAATACTGATTGGATTATCGCATTTTTTAAGGATTTTTTTTTTATTACACATTATTAGATCGAGTACACCAATAAAAATTGACTGCCTCATGTACGCTGATGATATAGTCCTGTTACCTACTAACACTTACAGAAAAATTATACTACTATGGGAATGTGGACTGAAGAATTAGAAAAACTGAGAATGGAGATGAACATTAATAAATTTAAAACAATGATAATAAATAACAAATCAAAAGAGCAAGTTAGAGAAATAGACATCAAAGGAAAAAACTTGGAAATAGTAACAGCATATGAATACCTTGGAAATGTAATATCGGAAGATGAGAAAATAGACCTAGATATAGCCAATAGAATCAAGAGGAGTGTAAAGACTTATTACGCATTAAATAGAACAATATTTGGGAAAAGAGAGATAGACATGAAAACGAAACTGAGGTTCTACAACGCAATAGTATTACCATCGTTGACTTACGCAAGCGAATTATGGACGATACAAGATAAACACGAAGGAAAAATTATCGCTGCAGAATTGAAATACTTTAGAAAAATCACAGGAAGAACAGAGATGGATAGACAAATAAATGAACAAATAAGACAAATAATCCAGCAAGAAGCAAATACAGAAAAAATTGAGAAGAAGCAGTTAAAATGGTATGTTCACATACCTACTACGAATGGACCGAAACAGACTAGTGAAGAGTATAATGGAGTTAAAGAATTTGGGAGGTTATTTTATTTACAGGAAAGTGTGACATAAGTCAAGTTTTTAAATTTCAAACATTTCAGTGCTGCCAAAATCAGAAAGCAGAAGTTGCAGAACAGGATTTAAACAAGGTACCAACTTGACAGCGTTTTGACAGTTCATGAGTTTTGTGAATGGATAATAAATTAGGGCTTTTATCGATTCAGATACAAATCTAATAATCGCAGTCATTAAACTGACAGCTCATTAAACATTTATTTTAAGCGCTTGTATAATAAATAACTATTATCGATTCAAATACAAATCTAATAATCGGTCATGCATGCTGAGACATTTCTGTCTCTACTATTGCTTGTTACTTTTATGAAGTAGGTCTTTTGCACTTGAGTAGATCGATAAAGTAAGAAGTGGTTTAATAGGGAAATCGTTTGCATTTCCAATCTTCGTAATTGCTAATCCATGTTTTAATACGGTTGTTAAAATTAGGCATTTCTGAAAATTAAACATTTTACCCCGAGGCGGTATTTGTCGAAATTTAAATAAATAATTACAGAATGTACAACTATGTATCTGGAACATAACCCAAAATGTACCAAACTGTACGTTTATTAGCGTGATTTGTTTGTCGCCAACTTATTAATCTGGTGCACTACACGCTTCTGGTATATTCCGTACAATTTTCAAACGCTGTAAGTTTAGATAACAATGGCTTGTATTTTCAACCGTGTTTGGTGTGTAGAGTTTGCACTGTTAACCATATTTGTAAATCTCCATATTTCAGCAAGCACCTGATTAAAAGCCTTTGTAATATGAATATTCTCTTCTTTCAGAAACACAGCAAAACACCTAAGTGTAACATCCGGCACAATAACGACGAGATGGAGATTTACGTTACAGGCTTCAAGTAAGCAGATGAATAGGTAATTGCCACATGGATATGAGAAAAGTTTGTTAGCGGTCATAAAATACTCTGCTCACTTAATAATATATCAAAAATTCACATGAGCGTTTATGTTCATCTTCTAGAGTAGCATTGAAATGATAAAGACACTAGTAAGTAACGTCATATGCGCCGATGGCAGCGTTTATTTGTTTTTGAAAAATGGTCACAACATGATGAAATTGCTAATTACATCAGAGACAGCCCTTTAATTAAAAATTACAGTCACCTTTTGTGAATTCCGTATGTGAAGGAAATAAAAATAAATGAAGAAACCCAGGACAACTAAAAATTATTAGTCGTCGTTTCTGTATAAACTATTCATTATAGTCCGGGATTGTCAAAAATGACGTTTTATGGTAGCACTGTTGAATTTCTATTGGTTTTTTTGTTACTACTAGGTTGGACAATGCAATAGCGTAATTTTTAAAATTTGCGTTTTTGTTACCTGGCAGCTTTTATTCATTTTTGCTTAAGTCAGTTCGAAATAGAAAATATTTTGATTTAACCATAACCCATAATTTATAGTTTTGACATTAATAACTTAATTAATTGTTTCTAGTTACCCATAGCTTGACTTAAAAGTATTAATCATGATATAGGATTGTTTATACTTTGATTTTGACATTGACAATACGGGAATATAGTAAATAGAGTTTATTCTTATTGAAATGCCTTTATTTATAACATTTCAGTACAAGTTTAATATGTACAGTTAACATTTATGAGAGAGGCTGGACACCTACGTCGTCATTATCATCATCTTCATCAGACACTTCATTGTCTTCTTCATCAGATGACACAGTGTTCATCATAAAATGAACTTTTAACACTTTTTTCATTTGATACTCGTTCTTTAAATATTCATCTTCGATCCGCTTCACTTGGTTACACACAGTACGCCATTCCTCAGAACGGATTTCTGTAAATTGCTCTTTTACTAAAGTTTCGACGTCGCTCAACTTAAACGTCACATTACAAGACGCCACCCAATTTTTTACGATTGCCCATATGGCTTCAATAAGATTTAGATTCGGGTGACAGGGCGGAAGGCAAAGTGCCCCATGACCTTTCCAATTTAAAAGTTCGTTCACTGAATAATTCACGTCCCTGCTCTTGTATGCTTTATTAGTTCATATAGCTCGACCTTTGTTATGATCTCATCAAATTGTACCTTCTTGTCTCACAACCGGTTAATCAGATCTGCTTTCAGTGTATTGGAAGTTGGCTCCCTTCTAGATTTGACATTGTGGTAAGAGCCGTTATGACCACTACCAATTTTGGGGGTAACTTTTGTAAGACTTGTTGCTCCATCCACGTTTGAAAATTCGGCTTGTTCATCTCATCATGATAGTCCCCGCTTTTAGTTCCTGATTTAAAAATCAGTGGGGCATTCGGGACGAAACCGTCCTCACTGTAGGCACGCACAATAATGAGCTGCTGTCCCTTTTGGTGCCTTTAACCCTTCCCAGCTATCATCTGACCATTCCTTTGGTGTGGTATGGGAGCTGTGCAGGTATGTTTCACACACACACACGAACAAAATAAACAGATATTCACTCACAATTCAGAAAATTTACAAAAACTACAGAATAAAATACATGTACCACGCTTAAGCGAACAAAGCTCACAAACAAAACTAAGAAAACAGTAAACAGCCAATATTTCAATGTTTGTCCGCGTTTTGTGATTCAGGTAGGAAACTTTATAAATACTGAGAAATATATTTAGCCGACGCTACTGACTCATTAAGATCACGTCGTGAGGCGCATAAAATTAGGGCAAACTTTGCATCTAATACTAAATGGCCTTCCTTTCATGAATTAAATTATCCTAAATTATGCTCGACTTCAATTTTTAATCCCGAATATAGTTAAGTTGCTGTTTTAATTTAAATGTGGTTTTCCTGTCGGCAACTTGTCTACAAACTGTCAAATCAAATTACTCATCATTTTGTAATAAACGGTTTGTATTGTCAGGTTTCCTGACAAACCAATTTTCGATCGTTAGAATGGCAACTATACCGGAATAAAAAATTACTTCTTGTCTAATTATTTGTGATCATTTTTGCTAGCACACTAATACTTTTGCAAACAGTAGCTTGTAAAATATGAATTATTTTAAGTAATTGTCGAGTGAATGTAAGGCTGTGGCATCTAGAAAGTTACGCAACTATTTATTGGCCCCCAAAAAGTTCATGTTATCAATATTAACATTCAACAATTTAACTTTGCAAAAAAGTATGTCCTGGAAAGTTTCCACCACAGCAGTATGATTCTGATGAGAGAGGTACATATAATGATACAAAATATAACCAGTTGAAACTGCTAAGTCTAACATTACTAGACGAACCCCTACAGAGCATTTAAAATTTTGTTTAATTTTTTTAAAATTTATTTGCCATTTTGTCCTTACGTCTTACGAGATAGGAGGTTGGTTCTTTAGATATCGCCATTATACTTTTTCATGTTCTCTCTGAGGTCAAAATTTAGAAATTTCCAAAAATCATTCGTCGATGATTTAGTATTAATATGTGCCGCACTGAAACAAATCATCCATGGAAATAAAAATGTAATAAATAATTGAGTAATCAGTAAAACAATGTCAATAATAATTGAAGATTTCCTAGCAACACTTGCATGGTACAAATAATTATAATTGAAATTATTTACACAGATTTTGTAACCGTTTCACCATTATTATTTCCAGTTTGTTAACAATGCAACATCATCATTATGTCCAACCATTTTTATAATAACCAAACGTCTCGTTTGCACTACTTAAAATATCTTACTTGGCTTTTATCAAATCCTCTTTGATAATAATTTGTATATGTATGCACAAGTGTGAACCAACTGCTGCACTTAGAAATTTTTCTTTGAATTAAATATCAAAACTAAGTGCAAGTTTAATTATAAAATTGAACACAACCGTTCGGGCTTTTATTTGTTTGTTATTGTAGGTCTATTTGTAACCAATATTTCACTTTACAACAACGTGAAAACAAAAACTCTAAAAATTTGAAATAAAATTAAAATTTTACTGTTCAATTAACAACGCTAACATATTGCTAATTTTATCGTTTTTGTTGTAGGAGTGAACATATTTAAATTCTGTTTGGTGACCTATCAATAGGAGGAATTCTGACATTCAAACAAACATAATGGACATCAAACGAGAAACTACTGATAGTGTATCTTGTACTTCTACAAGAACAGAATCGTGCATATCACAGAACATGGATAACAATGAAAATACTAATAAGTTATACATCAAACAAGAATGCATCGAAAGTACTAACTTAGTTACACATATAAGGACTTACACAAAAGAAAAGCTTTATAGCTGCTTTGTTTGCGGATACAAAACCGCACGTAGAAGTTATTTAGTAAGACATGTGAGGACTCATACGGGAGAAAAACCTTACAGTTGCTCTACATGTAAATACAGAACAGCAGATAGAAGTAATTTAGTTACACATATGAGGACACATACAGAAGAAACACTGTATAGTTGCTCTGTTTGTGAATTCAAAGCAACACATAAAAGTAGTTTGGTTAGACATATGAGGACTCATACGGGAGAAAAGCCTTATAGTTGTTTTGTTTGTGGATACAAAGCAACACGGAAACATCATTTAATTACACATATTAGGACTCATACGGGAGAAAAACCTTATAGTTGCTGTATGTGTGAATACAAAGCAACACATAAAATTAGTTTAGTTACTCACATGAGGACTCATACGGGAGAAAAACCTTATAGTTGCACTGTTTGTGAATACCAAGCAACTAGAAAAGGTAGTTTAGTTAGCCATATGAGAACTCATACAGACTAAAAACTCGACAGTTGTCATGTATAGAAAAATAAACGTAGTAAACTTGATGAATTACTCAAATCTTACCTCGTACACTAATTGGTAAAATATCCGTTAGCTATTTATCAAGATATCAGTAGAGTGTCATAGGTTCAATCGAAGGACCAACGTTTATAATACTGGCAACTACTTAGTGGTCACCAGGCTCTTTAAAACATATATAACTTCCAAATACTATGATAGAGACCCTCGAAGTATTAGTTAACACAATGATCAATAATATCCAATTGTCCCCTCAATAATTTAATGTAGAATGTTGAAGTATGTGTATAACAATTATATAATTTATTTACCCATTGTAAATATTAATATCCGTAACTAATTACAATTATCTAACCAAAATTATAATATGTTAAATTCTGAATAAATTATATAACTTTATGTGATTATTTTTTAAACGGTTCTATCAGCGAATAGTAATGAGAAAAAATTTCAAATCGACCAACAGCATCAAAATTACACTGACTATTTGCTAGTATGAAAATCCAGAATTTGACGTTTGTTGACCAATCAAAAAATATCTGCAGATATATCTTCCTAGAAGGTATTCAAGCGAATATTTTAAACAAATGTGATTTTTATTAGAAAAAGTCAATATTAGTAGTCTGTTACTATAGAAATTGCGTTGTTTGTTGCCAAATTAACCGAAAACTAATTTGAAAAAGTAGTTCGGTTCATTGAATAGTGGTATCACTACATATGTCCATTGTGCTTAGGATAGGGACTTGTGCTAGCGCACTCGTCCTAATCGAACCTAAGCACAATGGATATTTGTGATAAGACAGCAAAAATATTTCACATAACTTTGACTACTTATGGTATTAAAAGTGACTATATAGTGGTCTAGCTTGTGGAATTCAACCGGAGTGGGTCGGTTCCAAATATTTCTGTAACTTATTTAATATTATTCTGTTTTTGTTTGTCAGTTCAGTATCGCCTTGACAAGATCCATAAACAATGTCAAATAGTGATTCAATTGCTAGATTAAAAATTCAGCGAGGAAAAATTACAGGGGACAGTAACTGATGCAAAAAATTTTGTTGGCAAGTTACATATCGATCATGTTGATCAAAAAACTTTAAATAAACTTCAAGAACGGGTAGATAAAATTAAACCGCCTTATGACAGGTTCAATGACTTTCAAAACGAAATCGAGTTATTATTAACAATAAAAGGGCATTCACATGATATTAATAGAAATGCTGAACAGATTGTAATCCAAGAGGCAGAACGTTCTAGTTTTAAAACTTCATATTACAAGCTTCTCTCAGAATTAAAAGAGTTTTGTAAGGCAGAAAATAATACAGCGATGCTTCTTTTGTAGGGAGTAGCAATAATTCTCCAACTATCAATAAAAACCATTCTAACATAAAAAATGATCGTCACCAGCTAGTGAAACTACTACTCATTTCGTTACCAAAGTTTAGTGGGCAGTACAACGATTGAATAGCGTTTCGAGATGGTTTCGATGCGTTGAGAAATGAAAGCCCATAGCTGTCTCAAATACAGAAATTCTACTATTTACGATCGTTTTTAGAAAAGGATGCCTTGAAAATCATTGAGTCTATACAGGTGTCTTCTGAAAACTATGATGATGCATGAGAAATGCTTAAGGAGCGATTTGATAAAAACTCTTTGATTATTTAATCAATTTCAACCTATTTTTGAATATCCTTGTTTAACCAAGGAACCTTATTCCGATTTACGTAATTTGTCCGATACTTTTACAAAACATTTGCGTTCACTAAAAACATTTAAACAACCCGTTTCTGCTTGGGACACTCTATTAATATATTTAATAACAACAAAATTAAACCCTACGACTCGGCGCGAGTGGAAATTGTGGGACAAAAGCAAGAAATTCCTACTATGGACGAAATGAATATAGGTATATATATATATATATATATATAATAAAGTCCTTTTCACAGCTCGGTGGTTACTACACAAGGCGAAGAATTTGACTGGGAAAGGGGTTATAGTCAACACCAATCTCAGTACTGGGGCAACGATTACAAGAGCTATTAATGGTTTGTTGAAATAAAACCACTTGATGCTAAGGTCGACAAGTTTCGAAATATATTTATTCCATTCTCAAGACCTAACAACTTGCGGCACAAAACCGAAAAGGCACATGTAGTTCACAAAACATGTGACTAGATTTCAAATTTTAAATTTACAAAAGCAGTACAGCGAATGCAGCATATCACACAACAAAAGTAATGCTAGATTTTCCTGTCACCAGGTTACATGTTAAAAATCCACAAATACATTTAAAATTAATTAATTACTACAATTTTTATTAGTTTTAAGCCATAATGGCCGTCAATTTGATAAAATCCAGAATTTTATCATACTGGAATAAATATGGAAAACAAAGATAGAAAAGGGTTACTGGAAACTACGGAAAATCTACTGAAGCAGGAATTAAAAGTGGAAGCGAAAATAAAAAACGTATACAAATTATTAGAAAAAAGATGTGTGGTAGAACTAGAGAATTGAGAATCGAAGCTAGAGGTATTAAAAAACAAACCGCAATTGAAAGGAAAGGAGCTATGTATAGATAGTGATATGACTTCTAAAGAAAGATCCATACAGAAATTAATACGAGAGAAAGCTAAAGTAGAAAAAGAAAATGGAGCCACGGTTAAAATTGGACATCAGAAGCTTGAGATAAATGGAAAAGTAATAACCTGGAATCTAAAGGAACAAAAATGGGAGGAGGGGAGGGGTAGTCAGCAGTAAAAAAACTGATAAAACAAGATTGACGATGGGAAAGCATGACGACGGAAACGCAAAGAAAAGGAATACGAATACGATACAAAGTAATCAGTGGCAACGAAAGGTAGTGCATGAACAAATAGTTAGACCAGCAACATGGAATGTAAGAGGAACGTACACAACAGGAGCTTTAAAGAATTTAGTTAAAGAAAGTGAAAAGTACAAAATAGATATATTGGCTATCCAAGAAACAAACCAGAAAGAGCAGGAAATAATCGATGTAGTGGGATATACCTTTTTTAACAGCGGCGCGGAGGGCAGGAGGTTGGGAACAGGCTTCTTGGTCAGACGGCAGCTGAAGCACATGGTAATACGTTTCACGCCAGTAAGTAATAGAATGTGTTATTTACGTATTAAAGAAATGTATAGAAAGATCAGTATAATAAATGTTCACGCGCCAACTGAAGAGAAAGACCCATAGGAAAAAGACAGGTATTACGAAAGTTTGGAAGAGGAATTTTAAAAAATACCGAAATATGACCTAAAAGTTATATTGGGTGACTTTAACGCGAAGGTCGGTAAGGAGGAATTTTACAAGCCGACGATTGGGAGCTACAACAAACATGAACTAAGTAACAATAACGGAGAAAGAATGATCGACTACGCTACTGGAAGAAGGATGCGAGTGGCAAGTACGTACTTTAATCACAAAGAGATCCATAAAGGTATGTGGATGAGTCCGGATGGAAAAACAGTCAATCAGATCGACCATGTAATAATTGAGGAGAAACATATAGCGTCGGTAAGAAACATAAGGGTGTGTAGAGGAGCAGATGCAAATTCTGATCACTTTCTGGTAAAGGCAGATATTAAACAAGAAATGCCCAAGGAAAGTAAAGCAATAAGAGCTACAAGACAAGAACGAAATATTAGTGACTTAGAAAAAGAGGAGGTGAAAAGCAGTTATGAACGAAAAATAGAAGAAAAATTATCCAAAGGAGCAGCAAAGGCAGATGTAAAGGGTAAATGGAGTGAAATCAAGGAAGCAACATGCCAAGCAGCAGAAAAGATACTAGGAAACAAGACAGAGACAACAAGCAAAGTATGGTACGATCAAAAGTGTGAAGCAGCGTTTCAAGAAAGAAATAAAGCAAGAATAAAGATGTTGGAAAGAAAAACTGTACAAGCTACGAAGGAATATGAAAAATCGCAGAAGGCAGCAAAAAGAATCTGCAGAGCAAAGAAGAGGGAGTACGAAGTGAAAAAGTCAGAGGAATTGGGAGAGTCCCACAATACAAATGAAATAAGAAAAATTTATAAAGAAGTGAGTAGCATCAAAGGGGAATATCAGCCCAGAACAACATTTTGCCAAGATAAACGAGGTAATTTGGTGGGAGGGGAAAAGGATGTAATGGAAGAATGAGCTGAGTATTTCTCAGGGTTGTTAAACAACCTAAGCCTAAGGGAACCAAAAATCGATAATATAGAAATCCCAACTTTGGATGAAGTAGAAGAAATTATAAAACATATGAAGAGTAACAAAAGTCCTGGGAAAGATTGAATAAGAGCAGAACTAGTTAAACATGGAGGCAAAACATTGAACAAGGAAATACACAAGCTCATAGAAGAAATTTGGAAAAAGGAAGAAATGCCGAAAGAATGGCAGAAAGCAATTATATGCCCTATATATAAAAAAAGGTAACAAACATCAACCAGAGAATTACAGAGGCATAGCCCTTTTAAATATAGTGTATAAAGTTCTGTCAAAAACAATAGCAAGAAGATTGCAAAGATATGCCAAAGAGATATTGGGTGAGTACCAGATGTTGCAGTTGTAGATATGTTAACGTAGTCAGGGTATTTAGAAAACAATCAGTTGTTATTATTAATAAAAAATACATTATCTGACAGTGAGTGTTCTCAGTTTTAATATCCGAAATCTACCCAATTCTCGACATTTGGCGCCCAGACGTGGAACAGCACGATTTGTAGTTACATAAGAGACTGTGGAGAAGATTAATATGGATAAGATTAAAAAATCAAGAAAGGTAATCAGAGGCTCACTTTCGAGATATGTCAACACGCTGAATGAATTATTAGCAGCAGAAGTTCCTAATTTTGCTGAAATACGTGCTTTAATGAATACGGTTGAAGCAGTTTGGAGAGATCTATTGGAAAAAGATGCAGAAATATTCGATTTAATGCTCGACATGGAAGTAGAAGATGACATTCTTGAAGCAGAGTCGGTTAGCATGGACGAATATCGCAGAAAGTACGAAAAAGTAAAGGTTATATTCTCTGATCTCGAATGTAAAGTGAATTATAATAAACAAGATGAGGGCAGTAATGCTTTAGAATCCTCATACAAACACGCCTTTTATCGAAAGTTTAAACTTCCTACCATTGAATTTCGAAAGCTGAATGGTGATTTAAAGGAATGGCTGCCTTTCTGGAGCCAGTTTAAACAAATAGACGATGACGAGAGCATAGCACCCGAGGATAAGTTTAATTATTTGTTTCAAGCAACAGTTCCTGGGTCCCGAGCTAGGCAAGTTATGGAAAGTTTTCCACCTTCAGGAAAAAATTATACGTTAGCTAAACAGGCACTCCAGGCACGGTTTGGGAGAGAGGATCTTCTTATTGAAGTCTATATTAGAGAACTTTTAAGCTTGATTTTAGACAATTCTAGATCCTCTAAGTGTTCTTTGTCTCAATTGTATGATAAGTTAGAGTGTCACTTGCGTGCCTTAGAAACATTAGATGTAACGACGGGGAAATGTGCATCTATTTTGTGCCCGTTGATAGAATCGTGTATGACAGAAGATTTTCTCCGAGTTTGGCAGAGAACTTCATCTTCGAACGATATGGAAAAGGCAGAAGTTCGTCTTACTGGGCTGATGGAGTTCATGAAACAAGAAGTACAGAACGAAGAACGTATTTCTGTAGCGAAGGCAGGTTTTGGGATGGGTCAAGGGAAACTGAATAAGAAGAGAGAAAACTTAAGATTCTCATCTGAGTTGGATATACCCACTGCAATGGATCTTCTTACTACTCAAGAAAATAAACCAAGTTGCATTTTTTGTATTTCGGGAAAGCATTCCAGTGTAGACTGTTTCAGAGCTAGAAATATGCCGTTAGATGAAAAGATGCAGATTATAAGAGAAAAAAGGTGCTGTTTCATTTGTTTGAAAGCCATGACGCCGACCCATAACTCCAGGAGATGCCGATACAGGCCAAAGTGTGCAATATGCAATAAAAAGCATATTTTGTTGCTATGTCCTGATTATCAGAAAACTAAAACTTTCAAATCTGTTTCAGAAAAATCAAACGTTGAAGACAGTGTACCTAATGACAATGTTTTGGCCAATGTTACATGCGATACTGGTGTACTTCTTCCTACTCTTGTTGTTTTGTTGAGAGGAAATGACTGCCAACGTCCAGTAAGAGCCGTCATAGATACCGGATCTCAGCGATCCTACATCTTGAAACGAACTGCGGAGGAAATGAAATACCATCCAGTCAAACAGGAAGCAGTGGTTCATTCGTTATTTGGAGGAGAAAAGACAAGTATCTGCATGCACAATAAATTCAGGATTCACATCGCTAATTTAGATGATAGTTATCGTTGCAACTTTGAGGCTATGGACCAAGTAAATATTTGTGGAAATTTACCTCATGTACCTAAGGGAACTTGGATGAAAGAACTTGCAGGTACCAACATTATTTTTTCTGATGTTTCCGAAGATGCTGGACCAATAGAGATATTAATCGGTGCTAATGTTGCTGGAAAACTCTACACAGGTAACCGGAAGGAGTTATCCTGCGGACTCGTTGCAGTAGAGACTCAATTAGGTTGGACGATCATGGGAAAAGTTCCTAAGTGTACGTCTAAGGGTACTATAGCTATGGTGGTTACGAATATGCTTGTTAATGATATTAATATTGCTGACTTTTGGAAACTTGAATTAATCGGCATTACTGATTCTTCAGAAAAGAAGACAAATATGGAGTTACATACTGAAGCTTTACGACATTTTTCAGAAACAGTGACAGTAAATTCTGAGGGCAGATATGAAGTGAATATGCCTTGGAAGGAAGGTCATCCACCTCTGCCTACTAATTATGAAATGGCTCTTAGGAGATTAACTGCAACTGTCAGAAAATTGAAGACTGATGGCTGTTACGATGAGTACCAGCAGGTCCTAGATGAATGGTTGGAAGAAGGAGTTATCGAGAGAGTGTGGGTAACCGACGAAGGCGGACACTACTTGCCTCATAGGCATGTAGTAAAAGAAAATAGTACAACCAGAATTCGACCCGTCTTTGATGCGTCAGCGCATGAGAAGAATTCTCCGGCATTGAACGACTGTTTGGATAAGGGACTGAACTTGATAGAACAGATACCTCAGTTGTTGCTTCGGTTTAGGATGAAAAGAATTGGCGTGGTGTCTGATATTAGAAGAGCTTTTTTACAGATCAGCTTGCAGCAAACCGACCGAGATTTTTTACGGTTCCTTTGGCACGATAAGGAGGATAACTTGATTGTTTTCCGACACAAGCGAGTTGTTTTTGGTGTTGTCTGTAGCCCATTTTTACTTGGAGCAGTAATCCGCCATCATTTAACATCCGAGAAGACTAAGCATCAGCAACATAGCAGTAAATATTCCCTGGCCATAATTGATATACTTCTAAACAGTTTTTATGTCGACAATTTGGTGACAAGCCTGGACAATGAATCTGATGTAAAAGAGCTTATTAGTGAAGCTAGTTCTTTAATGAACGAAGTAAAATTCGAATTAAGGGGATGGGAGTGCACTGAAATGGACAGCACTCAGAATAATTGTTGTACCAATGTTCTTGGTTTGATGTGGGACCGAAAACACGATACATTAGGAATCAGTGATAACTGCTTGAAATTCTCTGATACTAAAGTCACTAAAAGAATTATTCTATCCATGGCTCATAAGATTTTTGACCCGATAGGTTTCACATGTCCAGTTACGCTATGTCCAAAACTTCTTCTGCGGGAAATGTGGGAATCAAAAATTGGTTGGGATGACGAGGTTGATAACCAGATCAGATATAAGTTTTTACAGTGGGCTGAGAAATTGCATCATTTACATGATGTTAAAATTCCCCGGTGGCTTCCAAAGATTATTGGACCAGCTGAATGGACTCTTCACACGTTCTGTGATGCCAGCGAGTCTGCTTATGCGTGTGCAATTTTCTTGCGAATAGAAAGCGACTCTGGGGTCAATGTTCAGTTGATACAAGCCAAAACAAGGATTTCACCTAGGAAAAGGGTAACAATTCCACGCCTGGAGCTACTTGCAGCGACTATAAGAGCTAGACTATATTCAAGTGTAGTTGAAACATTGCCTGAAAAGTGTGTGCCATACTTTTGGACTGATTCTTCCACTGTATTAGCATGGATTCTGAGGGAAGATAAATGGGCAACTTTCGTGTGGAATCGTGTAGAGGAGATCAGAAAGAAGACAAAAGTAGATCAATGGCATCATGTCCCTGGTGCGCAGAATCCGGCGGATTTACCCTCTAGAGGTTGTTCAGGAAGACAACTTTTGCAATCCTCATGGTGGGAGGGACCCGATTGGTTGCGAAAAACTTTAGATAAATGGCCCTCAGTGGAGAGTGTCTTTGATGAAGAGACTATTATGAAAGAGAAGAGGAAGTCGGTGATTTCTTCTTTGCTGTGTACTCGTAAAATGCCATTCCAGAAAGACTGGTATTATAGATATTTTTCGAAATTTGAAAAAATCAACCGAATGATAGCCTGGATTTACAGATTTCTTAATAATTGCAGAGTTTTTAATGTAGATCATTTTATGAAGAAAACAGGACCACTTTCTGTTGATGAAATAAAAGATGCGGAAATGAAAGTGTTAAAGTACATTCAGGAGGAATGTTTTAGAGGAGTTACTGATAAAAATATTGTCTGCCTGCAACCGTTTAGGGATCACGGTGGAGTCATCCGTCTTAAGAAAAAAATTTCTCACAGACCTGATAGCCATGATTTTAGATTTCCCGTTCTTCTACCTAAAGGGCATCCAGTGGTTACACTTATTATAAGACAGGTGCATGAACACAATTGCCATGTGGGAGTTCAAGGTTTACTTGCCATATTGAGAGAAAGATTTTGGATAATGGGTGGAAGAAAGGCGATAAAATCAGTCATCGTAAGTTGTGTTGTCTGCAAACGTCAACAAGCAAAACGATTTGAATCTCCTGCTATCCCTCTTCCTGTTGAACGTGTCCGTGATGCAGCAGCTTTCGAAGTTACGGGTATTGATCTGGCAGGACCTATTTTTCTTAAGAACAGACAAAAAGCTTGGATTTGTTTATTTACATGTGCTGTAGTACGTGCTGTTCATCTTGAGCTGGTTGTGTCATTGAGCACTAATGAATTCCTTCAAGCTTTGCGCCGATTCATCGCAAGGAGGGGTCGCCCTTCGGTTATATTTAGCGATTGCGGTAGTAACTTTATAGGTACCTGTAATGCATTCTCAAAAGTAGACTGGAAAAAGGTGTTGGAATATTGCAGTGTAGAGCGAATCATATGGAAGTTTAACCCTCCAACAGCATCCTGGTGGGGTGGCTGGTGGGAGAGACTAATTGGTCTTATGAAACATCTACTGAAAAGAGTATTAGGGAGGTCTTCTCTAAATCATATTGAAATGGAGACGATTCTATGTGATTGCGAGAGCGTGTTAAATTCTAGACCACTAACTTATATATCTGATAATGCTCCTGAGCCTACACCCATTACACCAGCTATGTTTATCCAGGACGTACGAGAAAATGGAATACCTGAATGTGACGTGCTTGAAGCAAGTGATCTGGACAAGAAGACTAAAAGACGCTATAAACTGAAAGAGGATTTGCGAAGCCGTTTTAGAAATGAGTATCTCGGTCAGCTGAAGCAACAGGCTGTAAAGAAGAAAATCGACAGAATTGAATTGGGCCAAGTTGTCTTAATCGGTTCTGACCAAAATAAAAGACTGGATTGGCCTCTTGCAAAAGTTGTTGAATTAATCCCAGGAAAAGATGGTATTACGAGGGTCGTACGTTTAAGAACATCTTCTGGTGAAGTTTTGCGACCTATACAAAGACTCTATCCTCTGCTGGAAGCACAATATAGCTTGAATTCTGCTTATGAAGAAAAAATGATACTAGAGAGAATTTCCAAGCAAGATATAAAGACTCGCCAACCAGAAGTGAAAACTAGAAGCGGAAGAGTAATTAATATTCCTAGTAAATTATTAGATTAATGAATTTGTGAAATTGTATTTTTGTATTATTTTAATTTAAGTTAACTTCAAGTGTTCTGTTAACTTAGGTGGGAGGATGTTGCAGTTGTAGATATGTTAACGTCGTCAGGGTATTTAGAAAACAATCAGTTGTTATTATTAATAAAAAATACATTATCTGACAGTGAGTGTTCTCAGTTTTTATATCCGAAATCTACCCAATTCTCGACACCAGTGTGGCTTCAGGCCGAATAGATCCGTGGTGGACCACATATTTACTTTATGGCAAATACAGGAAAAGTGAAAGGAATATACAGCTGTACATTATTTTTATAGACTTCAAGCAGGCTTATGATTCTGTCAAGAGAAGGAAGTTGTTTGAAGTGATGGGGTATCCCAAGCAAAATCACAAAATTAGTGAAACTAACCTTAAACAGAACAGAGAACCAAGTTAGAGTAGTAGGATGTCTCTCGAGGGAATTCGAAGTAAATAGTAGTTTACGACAGGGAGACCCACTTTCCACAATACTTTTCAATTTGATTTTGGAAAAAATTATTCGAGACACTAAAGTGAACAGGGAAGGCACAATATATAATAGACCGCAACAGTGTGTGGCGTACGCCGATGATGTTACCCTGATAACAAGAACTAAGGAAGAACTAAAGTCTGTAATAAGAAGACTAGATGAAAATGCAAAAACATATGGACTACATATTAATAAAGAGAAAACAAAATATATAGCTGTGGGGAAAATGAAATGTGACAGAGAAAATAACATAAAAGGGAAATGTGACCAAGATAAAGTCTACTGCTTTCAAAGAGTCGATTCTTTCAACTACTTAGGAGCAGAAATCACAGGTGATAGTAACTAAAAACGAGAGATAGAAAAGAGAATCACAAGTGGTAATCGAAGTACAGCGGCGCTACATAAAATTTTAAGTGCTAAAAATGTGATAAGAAAGACTAAAATAAAAGTGTATAAGACAATAATCCGACCAGTGGTAGTATACGCGAGTGAGACGTGAACCCTAAACAAAGAAGATCAAAGAAGGTTACTGGTGTGGGAGCGAAAAGTACTGCGGCGAATTTTCGGGGGAAAGAAAGAATGACAGTGGTGGAGAAAAAGAACTAACACGGAAATAAAATGATTGTACAACGAGTGTTTGATTCACACAGATCGTGCATCAAAACCTTTTTGATTATAATTAATCATGTAATTCAAGTCATAGCTGTTCTATCTCATTCAAAGGTCGTGGTAAAGTCAAATTTGCATCTTGCCGTATTTGTTTGCCTCTGTTAATATTGGAAAGGAATTTGTAAGTTTCCCTTAATGGCTTTTAAGCGGATGGATACATTTTCTAATAGAACTTAAGCCGACTTAGCATATTTGGGAATCATGTGTTTATGGATTTCGTTCAATTGCCTCATTGAGAGAGCTTAGCATTAAGATTCCTAGAATAAGTATTTATTCCTACGTGCGACGCTCCGATTGGCTACGCAGGATCGCCTCAGCCAATAGTGTTTGAGCTTTCCCCTCCTTGATGAATTTGCGAGTTCGGCTCGTTGTAAATTCATCGTCAGTTAGATACAGAATTTCGAGGAAGCAAGTTCAGCTATGCTTTGTGCTGGATTGCGGTCGTTCTAACTCCCTGGTAAAGACGTTTCCAGGTTGTTTTGTGTTACGGTTACGCGCAATTCGCTATTTTCGCGTGGCCAATCCAAGCGTATCACAACAGTTGAAGCTTTTGTAAAAAACCATCGGTCCATCAGTGACGTTTGTAATCGTTGTTACTCAATATACTCGTGTTTGTTAAGTCTTGTTTCACTCCAACAACTAACTGAACCCAAGTCAGGGTTATTAAGTGGCAGTTCCCGGCAATCCCATTGAACCGGAATTCGCAGCGGATTAACTGGGGGCCCCATTCGTGGAAGCCTCTTATCAAGTTAATCGTACAAAAAACATTGGTCCTTCGAGCCGGATTTGGAAGAAGCTAAAAAACGCGAGTGTACAAGTTTCCAGTAGCTGGTGGATGCAATCGCTCCAACATCGTTTCGTCGGAGAGCGTCAAGAAGCTTCGCCAACACCAGGAAATTCAACCATCGAGAGCTTACACCGAGTCCAGTTCCCACGTCAAGCGGCAGCGATCGGCAGCGGGTTGGTTTTCTGTTCGTCAAGAAGTTACTACGTTCTCAAATCAAAAGTAAGTCCTTTTCCATTACACCTTCGTTTAGTGTTGTTTTTTGCTTGTGTCAGTCATGGTGGAAACTCGTTCGACATCAGCGGTCATGTCGGAAACTCGTGCTTTAACCACTCGTTGCAAATTCATAAAATCCAAAGTAGATCGTTTCAAAACTCTATTTCATAGAATTTCTTCGTCCAGCCCCGTGAAGGCTCACGAGGTCGGCAACTTGTCAGAAGAGTTTAGTTGTTTCCAAAATTTGTTGGATGAGTATGAGAAGTCAATGGAGGGCCTAATGGAGGCCGACGCTGAACACTTTGATGAACTTTTCAATGAATTCGACTCTTTTATGACTCATTTTAGCGAGATTAGTAGCGCAGTAAAGGAATTCTTATCAAAAAACAAGATCAGTCCGGGTATAAAACCGAATCTAGGTCAAAATTCTTTGCAAAGTGGACCTTCAGGAGAGCTCGCTGGATTAAGATTACCACCCTTAGATTTGCCTTCCTTTTCGGGGAAATTCGAGAATTGGGTTCAATTTCATGACTCCTTTACGTCGCTTATTCATAACAACGTTAATTTGACCAACGTTCAGAAATTTTACTATTTGATTTCTTCCCTTAAGGGAGAAGCTGCTAGTTCAATCTTGTCGTTAAAAGTTACCAACGATAACTATACCATTGCTTGGGACATTCTAGTCAAGCGATTTGAAAATAAGAAACTGATAGTAAAATCTTGCGAATCATTTTCAAAATTGTCGGTAAACGCTCGTATCGAAGAGGCGCGTCGTTTGAAATTATGCAACAATTGTCTCAAGCCCGGACATTTCGTGGTAAAATGCACATCTTCGAGATGCCGCGTATGCAGAAAAAAAGCACCATACTTTACTGTGTTTGCGTCCAAAGCGCGACGCGCACGAAAATACTTCGTCGCCGCGTCCTGGACCGCCAGAAACCAGCAGCGACACGCGGGAGGTCGAGGCCGTCGCCCCGAGCGAGGCACCCGTCGCATCCGTTTCAGCAGCCTGTAGCCGTCCTGCAATCGCGGCGCCAGCGCAAGTTTTATTGTCCACGGTTAGCGTATTCGTAGAAGGATCCTCCGGGTCATTTTCCCGGGCAAAAGCTCTTTTGGACCCCGGATCCCAACTTAACTTAGTTAGCGCCGACTTGTGTCAAAATTTGAAGATTGCGAAACGAGGTAATATCACCTCACTGTCGGGTGTTGGTGCCAGGGCTCTGAACGCTGAATTCAGAGCAAACGTTCGAATCCGCTCCCGCAACGGGAAATACGAGGACATTTTGAGCTGTGTTGTGTTAGACAAAATTACGGACCCTCTGCCGGTCCTTTCTTTCTCGTTGAGGGATTTGAAGATCCCACTCAACATTGTGCTAGCCGATTCAGATTGTAATACACCGGGAAAGATTGATCTTTTATTAGGCGCGAATGTCTTTTGGCAAGTGCTCTGTCAGGGACAGGTGAAATTGGGCCCAGAGAAGCCATTCTTAACAAAAGCTCTTTTTGGTTGGGTTTTAGGCGGAAACATGAATGTCGAAAATCGAGCGCGCATTCTTTCAAATAGAGTTCATTTAAGTGTAGCCGGAATCGAGCACGGCATTCAGAGATTTTGGGAAATCGAGGGGGCTTACGGTTCATCAGGCCGACTCTCTGCTGATGACAAATTTTGCGAAGACCATTTTCAGTCGACTACGAAACGGGCGTCGTCGGAGCCGCGTAGGTTCATCGTGAGCATACCTTTCAGGAAAGATGCTCCATCGCTGGGAGACTCGCGCGGTATAGCGTTAAAGCGTCTATTCATTAGAAAACAAATTGTCAAAAAATCCCGAGTTGAAAACCGCGTATTCCGCATTTCTCAAAGAATACGAGTGGCTTGGTCACTTGAGCAAGGTGGACGACGAAGCGAGTCTTCCTCATGCTCGGTTTTATTTGCCACATTTGCCAGTCATAAAGGAGGACAGTTCAACGACCAAACATCGCGTTGTTTTTGACGGCAGTTGTGCGTCCTCCTCCGGAGTATCGCTTAACGACCTTCAACATAAGGGCCCAGTGGTCCAGCAGTCGTTGTTTGCAATTCTTTGTCGCTTTAGGCAATTCAAGTACGTGCTGAAAGCAGATTGCGCCAAAATGTACAGGCAAATCCTCGTGGACCCCTCGCAGACGCAATACCAATTAATTTTATGGCGTGACGACAAAACCTCAGCGGTAAAATGCTTCAAATTATTAACGGTCACCTACGGTACTAAATCAGCCTCGTACCTAGCAACTAGGTGCTTGATACAAATCGCCCAGGAAATCGAAGCATCGCTTCCAGAAGCCTCATTAAGAATTAGCCGGGATTTTTATGTAGATGACCTACTGACTGGTTTTGAAAATAGGGCGGAAGACATAAAAACGCAATTCGAAATTAGTAGCGCTTTGTCGGGGTACGGGTTTGAATTGCGAAAGTGGGCATCCAACGACAGTGAAGTAGCTAGCGCCATTGGTGTAGATCGCGGCAGCGTAGAGCCCATTTCTTTGACGGAAGACGCCACGGAGAAAACTCTCGGCATTTTTTGGGATACTCGGCGGGACGTGCTAAGTTACAGAGTGAACCCTAGCTGTTGCAAATCAGTTACCAAGCGGGCTATACTCTCTAGTATGGCTCAAGTATTCGATCCCTTGGGACTACTTGGTCCAAGCGTTCTAACTTTGAAACTTCTCGTGCAACGGCTTTGGCAGTTGAAGTTGTCATGGGACGAAACGGTGCCCATGGAGATGCGTTCCAGATACGACGAACTCCATTCATCATTACGCGCTTTGGGCTCATTGGCAATTCCGAGACGGGTAATTTGCGATGACATAAATTCGATAGATCTCCACGGATTTGCGGACGCGAGTTCTGTAGCCTATGGGTGCGCCGTGTATATACGTTGCGTTGACGCGCGCGGTAATGTCACCACCAATTTGCTTTGTGCTAAGTCAAGGGTCGCTCCATTAAAAACAATATCCTTGCCTCGTCTGGAGCTTTGCGCAGCCTTACTGTTGGCTCGTTTGATTAAAACTATACTCGATTCCTCCGCATTTAAATTTGACCGCGTGTACTATTGGTCGGACTCCACCATAACTCTGCACTGGATAAATAAGGATGCGAGTAATTGGAAGACGTTCGTCGCGAACCGGGTGTCCGAGATTCACGAACTAAGCAATAGGGAAGAATGGTTTCACGTGCGTACAAATTGCAACCCGTCCGATATAATTAGCAGGGGAATGTTACCCCAAGAGTTACTCAACTCACGCTTGTGGTGGCACGGGCCAGAGTTTTTGTCACAGGCGGACTTAAAACCCCAGCCCGTTAAAATTGATTCGGGTGAGCTAGCAGCCCAAGAGTCGCGCCCAGTAGTGGCCACTCTTCACCATCGCGTCCCAGAATTTGAACTTTTCAGGCGCTATTCCAGTTTCACCGGTGCCAGAAATCAGCTATCGGAATTAAAAAATATCCTGTCAGGCTCTAGTGAGCAATGCATAAGGGAAGAATTGTCGAAACATAACATTAAGTGGAATTTTATTCCGGCACGCTCTCCGCACTTTGGCGGCATTTGGGAAGCGGAGGTAAAGTCATTGAAATATTATTTAAGGCGAATATCTTGCAATGCAAAGTTAACGTTCGTTGAGTATTACACCATGCTGACTCAAATGGACGCGATACTAAATTCCCGCCCACTCTGTGTTCTCTCTACCGACGCCTCATTCCCCGAAGTCCTTACTCCTGCCCACTTCTTGATCGGTCGGAAGCTGACTTCGTTTCTGGAAGCCCAACTCCAGGACATACCGGAAAATCGTCTCAGCCGCTATGGGCTGGTCCAGCGGCTGTCTCAGCAGTTTTGGGATCGTTGGTCCCGGGACTACCTCCACCTCCTGCAGCGCCGGCCTAAGTGGAAGTCCTCCAGCACGTCTCTAGCCCCCCAGGTGGGCGACGTGGTACTCGTCCACGACGAGGCATCTCCAAGCTACCGTTGGCCACTGGCAATCATCTCGGCCACATATCCAGGAGCGGATGGTGTTGTGCGTGTGGTGCAGGTGCGTGATTCCCGAGGTAATCTCCTGAAACGCTCGGTGCGTAAAGTGTACATCCTACCCAAAGACGATCATTGCGATCAAGGGCAATAAACATTGACTTTGCTCTTAGTTGGTAGTTTTCGCTAATTGAACATTTTGCTAGGTTTAGTTGTTTCTTTGCTTGTATTCATGCTAGTTGTAGGTTATCTGTAAGGCTCTTGGATTAATATCTGTCATTAGTTCTTGTTATGCATTCGATTATTTGGTAGTGTAAGATTTCAGTTTAATTTTGGGATTTAATCACGTCGTGCCATAGTCGGCACTTCGGGGGCGGCATGTTTGATTCACACAGATGCGTGCATCAAAACCTTTTTGATTATAATTAATCATGTAATTCAAGTCATAGCTGTTCTATCTCATTCAAAGGTCGTGGTAAAGTCAAATTTGCATCTTGCCGTATTTGTTTGCCTCTGTTAATATTGGAAAGGAATTTGTAGTTTCCCTTAATGGCTTTTAAGCGGATGGATACATTTTCTAATAGAACTTAAGCCGACTTAGCATATTTGGGAATCATGTGTTTATGGATTTCGTTCAATTGCCTCATTGAGAGAGCTTAGCATTAAGATTCCTAGAATAAGTATTTATTCCTACGTGCGACGCTCCGATTGGCTACGCAGGATCGCCTCAGCCAATAGTGTTTGAGCTTTCCCCTCCTTGATAAATTTGCGAGTTCGGCTCGTTGTAAATTCATCGTCAGTTAGATACAGAATTTCGAGGAAGCAAGTTCAGCTATGCTTTGTGCTGGATTGCGGTCGTTCTAACTCCCTGGTAAAGACGTTTCCAGGTTGTTTTGTGTTACGGTTACGCGCAATTCGCTATTTTCGCGTGGCCAATCCAAGCGTGTCACAACAGTTGAAGCTTTTGTAAAAAACCATCGGTCCATCAGTGACGTTTGTAATCGTTGTTACTCAATATACTCGTGTTTGTTAAGTCTTGTTTCACTCCAACAACTAACTGAACCCAAGTCAGGGTTATTAAGTGGCAGTTCCCGGCAATCCCATTGAACCGGAATTCGCAGCGGATTAACTGGAGGCCCCATTCGTGGAAGCCTCTTATCAAGTTAATCGTACAAAAAACAACGAGCCTGATATAGTGTCGGTAGTGAGAAGGCAAAGAATACGATGGTTGGGCCATGTGGCCAGAATGAATGGAGAGCGTGTGGCACTAAAAGTGTTATTAGAAGACCCTTGGGAAAACGGAAAAAAGGGTAGACCCAAGCGGAAATGGAAAGAATGTGTGGAGCAAGACCTGAAAGAATTAAATGTGGTCAATTGGAGAATCAAGGCGAATGATAAGAAAGAGTGGACGAAAATCGCTGATAAAGCCATGGGCGTGGAAGGCTTGCAGTGCTAATATATATATAGGCTTGCACGCCCATGGTTTTATCAGCGATTTTCCTCCACTCTTTCTATATATATGTGTGTGTGTGTAAACCGTGTTCAGCCTCATCGCAAATTCTATATCTAATGTTGGTTTTTGCCTCAAAAGATTTATTATGGTGACAAACCATTTCACTATACTGCTACTACTATAGGGCAAAGCAAAACGAGGATGTTCCATTATTATTTATCATAATATAGTAAACCAGTATCATTCAATTAAATCTATTATAAGTTGAATTCTTAAATGTATATAAATTGTTCTCCAAGTCACTAAAAATTCATATTTATCATTTTATCAGCATGAGAATAGCATCCATGAATTGGATGTGTTTAGTATTTTACTTTTATTTAATACCTGTTATAAATACATAATTTAAACATGTAATAAATATTACAAACGCTTGAGACACATTTTAATGTTATCTAATTAATTTCATTAGTCCCTACCAGCTTAAAATTAGTAACAAATTTAAGTTCCTTTACTTCTGTATTTTTCCACTGCAAGGTGTCGATCATTTAATTTAGTAAAAAAAAACACTTGAAAAATAAAACACATAGTGGTAAGTTTTTTAAAGCTTTTATTTTAGTATCCATTAAGTATGATTGCTTTCGTATTTATTTAGGTAATGTTTACAAAAACTACTTGTCTAAGTTATAATAAGAAGAAAAGCATAAATGAATGTTGAATTTTTTAAGTGCCTACTATAAAAGATTACACTTCTGCACGTTTTAAATAAACAAATACTTCTAACACATTTTTGTTCAATAAACATTTTGACATTACTTTTTTAATGGTATTTATTAACAACTATGCGCACAACAAAATGAAATTATATTGCATATCTAATATATTAAAAGTTTTATACAATACATACTTTTTCAGAATGTTTTGTCTTTGTTTTAAAAAGCATTTGAATTAATTCGTTATCGCAACTAAATTATGCAAGTGTGTATTATAAATTCAACCAAAAGCACATACGCAAAGCAGTAAGAATTACAATAACATTAACACAATTTATGTAGAGAATTTTAAAACACAGTTAACCATAGCCATAGAACCAAACACCATTTCTTTGATTAATTATTGATTAATAATTAATAAAGATTGAAACAATTTTTTGGCTTCGCCTAATTGTTTCGTCAGTTATCCAATTATTTCAGGCTTAACCTGTATATTTTTAGTTGAATTATAAATCCTTTGCATTTCGAATTCGTAAATTTTCCAAACCAGCGCATTTTGTACCTGGTTCGAGTTCTTTCTTTCGCGCGATGAACTCTCGACTCGCGCTATCTCTTATCAGAGTGCGAGCCTTCTTTTGGGCTCGAATTGTTCGTACCTCGCAAGGAGGCTAAGGCGCTTGCTTTATATCATTTTCGACACCTGCTGGGTTCGGCGTATTTGCTGCCTTTTCGAGGATGCTTCCGCAGCAATTTTCGGCGCATTCACGTCGATTTCAACGATATGTGTGCAGTTCACGACCACCTTATGTTAAACCGAAGGGTGTAGTTACCCCGGCCGCCGTTTGCCTGTTTGCCGTTTGTGAGCGTTGGAGAAGCGAGGTTAGTTTGTGCTATTCCGGGATTTATCGTATTTTCAATACCTGGATTTTACATTTATACAGTTTAAACTCGTCAATATTTAAAATTTAAATGCATACGTTTTGCCATTATTAACATGTAATGTTCAATTTTATACATGCTATTGCTTTTTACATTTGAATTTTTATGCTTATATTTAATTATGCTCAGTATTTAAAGTTGCAATTTTGATGTATTTCGACCCTCTGTAAAAGGTACAGTCACGCTTTTTTTATCTTCAATGGCCTAACAGAAGGTTTTATTAAATGACTGTGATAAGCTTATTCCACGAATGATTTGTTGGTAAAGTTATTAAAATAACCTGAAAGGGGTTTTTAATTTTATGCGTGTCGCAACCTTCAGTTTACGTACACAATTTTGTTATCACATTATTTGCATTTTAATTATTCTGATTATTTACTACTGACATTTCAAAACTTTTTATTACTTATTAATTAAACGTTAGTCACTTGCAGTTTATTTCCTCTTAGTATTTGAAATCTTTTGATTTCTGGCGTCTATTTCCTTTCCTTTTTTTGAAGACATTCCAGGGTACACAGCTGATGATTTGAACCTACGATCCAAGGCCGCCGAAATTTGAGTTAGTTAGGGCCATCGCGGTGAGTAATGAGTTTTCAGAGCTGCCGTGGTGTATAAACTGTAGGGGGGTTGATCTGCGATTTTTACTACCATTGCTTAATTTTATTAATTAATCGCAGGTCGGCTTCTTTATTGTTTCAACATTAGAAATGTTTTAATTAAAATATACAAATAGAACACTACCGGACTACTCATTGATGGGGATTGGATACCGTCACGCAGTGATCGCGTTTTTAAGACTTGAAAAATTCCATTACGTACAATTTAATTATTACAGAAAAATTTAATTACTTGTTAGGTACAGTCGTGTTCAAATAAATCTGGGACAATGTTTTTTTCATATGTAAGTTGAGTTAAGAATTGAAGAATATCTTCATGGATTTTCTGCTATCAGAAAGTGTTACATTAAACTTTGACAGGTAAATGAAATATTAACTATTTCTGATAGCAGGAAATCTATGGAGGTATTCTGTAATTCTTAATTCAACCTACATATGAAAAAACATTGTCCCAGATTTATTTGCACACGACTGTACGTCGTTTAGGAGCTTTTCTGCTTAATTAGTCAAAACAGCATTATTTTAACATTTCTTTTTATACAAATACTAATATTTCATTCTACTTTAAGAACTTCCTCAGGTAGATACTCTGAAGATAATATACTTGCACAAGGACATATAATTATTTGTTATAATACATTAGTTAGTTATTTGATAATTGAGACTAAGCATGATTGATATTTTTTTAAAAGCTCGAAAAGTAGAGCGAAATATTGATGTTTGAATAATAACTATTTATGACATTAGGCCATAAACGGGAATACCGAACGTGTATCGTATACATTTTTTTGTATACTGACAAAGAACAAGAACCATTTTGATTGTATTAAAGTATTATACCAAACTATTTGCTTTAAAATTGCTGTGATTCTTGTTATACGGTTGGCAGACGCTGTCTATGTCAAATTCGAGGTTGGGTTTTGCGTCAGTTTGTGTCAGACTGATGAAAAATCTAACCTGCTAACCTCGAGTTTGTTATCGACTGACAGTGTCAACAACAATACATTTCAGTAATGCCAAACCTATAACACGACTCACAGGTGTTGTTAGTATTACCGGCCTAGGCCATAAAAACGTACCTACCGGACTCGTTGCTAAGCTGGTAGATAGTTGCTACCAGATCAGTATACAAAAAGATTGTTTATAGTACTGTTTTTCCTAATTATCTAAAAAAAACTTATAGACTACAAAAAAATAAATATTTTAATAAGGTCTCAATGTTGGCAATTTTCCAGAGGGTGCTCAAATTTTCGCAGAAGGTGTCAGGTACTATGCAAGACAAAAAAACAGGGACCGTAAGTATGGCCTGTTGTGAATGTGACTGCTTTAAAATGTACAGTTGCTAGGTATTTCTCACTTAATCGTTAAATTGTTTAGACGTCGTTATGAATACAATATGTGTAATTGCTCAAAGCCTCGTTTTAGCTAATCACATTATGCTAAAATCTCTATCATGAGTTGTCCCAGTTTTTTTTGTCTTGCATAGTATCTCCGTAGCTACAGGCTTGCAATCTTCTTCGAAAACCTTCGTTTATCATGCTGGGTTGTTTAGATGCTTAGCAGCATACTGAATAAAACTTTATAGTTAAGACCGCTTTTCACTTAGTTCTGGGTAAGTGGTTATTGCGTCACTACATTCACTTGATGACCGATGAGTACCATTTGCAATATGGTCCCCAAATAGTTGGCGAACTCTATGTTTCTGTGGTGTAGTCCAGGGACGTTTTATTCTTGATTGACGTGCTTTAATAATACCAACATTATTACTGATCTACATAAAATGTATTTATTATTACGTATCGATTGGCTTCTAATTTGGTGCGATACCCACGTTCTAATTTGTACAGGGGTTTTATTCTTTAAATCAGGATCTTCCTGTAACGCTTTTAGACAAAAACCTATTGGAGGCATTGCATGCCTTTGGATATTATCTGCAAACTGTCTTCGTGCTGCATATTTTTCGGGTGTGTTCCAACGAGCTTCAAAACATAAAAAATGAGATCTATATTAACGAATTAATCATAAAACTTACATTTCTTTTTAGCTGCCCTGACTACCCTACCTTCACAGTCGTCAGAGGTTTCATTGTATTGTTCGTTCTCCACATTGAAGCTTTCTCCACAACCTTGAAATTCGTTTGGTTCTTGATTCTCATCTTTGCCTTGTTCGCTATAATTTATAACTTTTCTACATCCTTTTTTTGTAGGTGCAATACTTAGTCGAGGTTAGCAAGTTGGGTTTTCCGTCAAAACTGACGGAAAACCCAACCGGCTAACCTCGAATTTGACATAGACTTACAGTGACATATCATTGCAAGGCTAACTGTGTCTACATAAATCTGCTCATTTTCTTGGCTGGCTAACAAAATTTTGTTTCTTGGCTAACCGGGAAAAACTACCCTTTCTCGTTTCCATAGAGCCGAGAAAATTTAGCTTCTGATAGTGTAGAATAAGAAAACATTCCGCAATAAAGAAAAATACTTCAAATGGAAAGCAATGGCTACTTTTTAAAATGTTTGAGTAATATTTAATTATAAATAGCTTTTATGACTATCTAGTATTAAAAACATTGTTACGCTTTAAAAATTGCGTAAATCGAAAAATAGCCAGAGGTGTTTTCGTTACATGTTAATGGACAATTTTTTCGAATTCGGGGCGGCTTTAAGATAAAATGTTAGATTTTTGCTAAACGTTCATATATGACCTATTTTAATAATCAATGACGATAACCGACATTCATTTTATTGAAAAAATGTATAAGAATCATTAAACAATTTTAAACACACGAGGCCAATCCTTGAATTATATATATATATGAAGCCGAATAGTACTTTAGCTGGATATTTGGCTTCACACGTAAAACCCCAATTGACCTCACTGTAAAAAAAATTAGCTATTCTACATACTTCATCGGTGAACTGCAAGTATAAATGAAAGTACATTGATATAAAGACATTCACAATCTTTTATGACTTTATATTATTGAAGCTGTCGTTAAGCTTACAATTTCAGTAAATCGAAAAATAGCCAGGGGTGATTACATTACATGTTAATGGACAATTATTTATTTATGACCTTCTAGTATTAAAAACACTGATAAGATTAAAAAATTGCGTAATTCGAAAAATAGCCAGAGGTGTTTTCGTTACATGATAATGGGCAACTATTTACTTATTTATGACTTTCTAGGATTAAAAACATTGTTACGCTTTAAAAATTGCGTAAATCGAAAAATAGCCAGAGGTGTTTTCGTTACATGTTAATGGACAATTTTTTCGAATTCGGGGCGGCTTTAAGATAAAATGTTAGATTTTTGCTAAACGTTCATATATGACCTATTTTAATAATCAATGACGATAACCAACATTCATTTTATTGAAAAAATGTATAAGAATCATTAAACAATTTTAAACACAGGAGGCCAATCCTTGAATTATATATATATATGAAGCCAAATAGTACTTTAGCTGGAGATTTGGCTTCACACGTAAAACCCCAATTGACCTCACTGTAAAAAAAATTAGCTATTCTACATACTTCATCGGTGAACTGCAAGTATAAATGAAAGTACATTGATATAAAGACATTCACAATCTTTTATGACTTTATATTATTGAAGCTGTCGTTAAGCTTACAATTTCAGTAAATCGAAAAATAGCCAGGGGTGATTACATTACATGTTAATGGACAATTATTGATTTATGACCTTCTAGTATTAAAAACACTGATAAGATTAAAAAATTGCGTAATTCGAAAAATAGCCAGAGGTGTTTTCGTTACATGATAATGGGCAACTATTTACTTATTTATGACTTTCTAGGATTAAAAACATTGTTACGCTTTAAAAATTGCGTAAATCGAAAAATAGCCAGAGGTGTTTTCGTTACATGTTAATGGACAATTTTTTCGAATTCGGGGCGGCTTTAAGATAAAATGTTAGATTTTTGCTAAACGTTCATATATGACCTATTTTAATAATCAATGACGATAACCAACTGAACAGATTCGCCTGGAGGCTGTGGAAATCAGGCGTCCGTTACGTTATTTTGCTGGTTCCATCCCTTATGTTAAGCGCAGAACTGAGACAGCAGTTTCCGCTTTAAGACAGCTTAGTCATGCCACTTAACGGGATGATAATTCGTCACTGTGTGAGATGCAGCCTCACATCCCTTAATTATTTATAGGCTTGGACCCACAGCGACGCAGTAAGTGAATCTAACAAGTAAATGCAGACTGGTTTATTACAAAAATAATTGTTCTATATATACAAACAAATTTGCTTAGATCATAGTAATATACAAAGTTCATTTCTAATAACAGGTACAATGTATTATATTTAGTAGGTTAATTTACTAGTATTGCAAAACAATACTCAGCGGTTTTGCTTCCGTGATATGATATGGACTCCATGAACTCGAGCGTCTTTTATGCTGAGCTGCGATTGTAGGCATTTAAACCTTGTCACGGCCTTGCGTAATTGTGTACGCGAAGCCGTGTAAAAATGCTGAGCGGCGACTGCGAGGTGTTTAAACTTGACTTGTGAGTAGGTCGCCGCGCTTGCATAATGCAATACTGCGTTTTTGGTGGCTTTTAACTTTTAGAATGTTTCGTAAAACTTAAATGAATAATTATAAATTTATATCTGGTTAATCTGTTAAAGACAAGATTAAACATATTGCCAATTTTAAGCCACAAAAAGGCAAACCGATAAATTATATTGTTTCTTCGAGATTGAGCGTTTTGAGAGGATATTCTTCTGCCTGGGGTTGTGCGGGTGGTGGCTTCCTTCGTGTTATTCGTTGCCGAATGTAGTAGATAGCTCCTAGTAGGGCAGCGGTTCCCAAAAGGCTGCCTGTGACCCCAATAGACAGGTGAGAATGTTGTCGGATGGTTTTCCATGTCATGTCTTTTAGACGCTGTTGATTATTCCTCTGGATAGGTAGTAGCGACGTCGGATGGCTCTCCATGCTACTTCCTTCAGATGATGTTGCAGGTCTAACCGAGAGGGTTGTAAATCCTCGAAGTGGTTCGGTTGCTGCAACACTGGCTCCTTTGCTATTTCTGTAAAAGAGCTTTTGTGTTATTGTGTCGTTGAAGATGTTACCAATTGGTTTGGAACATCCCGACAACGTCCATCTGCTGCCTCTTCCTTTGGAGACGAACGTTAGATGAGTGAATAAGATAATTAATATCACTCTTGCTGAGGTTAGCTGTTTTAAAAGATTCCGTATCGGTGTTTCACATTGCGAGTATTCGGTAAATTCCCTCGCAGACTTTAATAAGCCGTCTTCTTGATTCCATCTTCTACGAGGGGCTAAGTGCTTAGCGAACTCGGAGGTTTGCTCGCTTGCTGCATCTCTTGATGCCATTTCTTGATGCCACCTTCCACTAGGTGCTAAATTTTTAGTGAACTCGGAGGGTTTCCCGTGTGCTGCAGTTCCTGCTGCAACTTCTTGACTCCATCCATCGCTAGGTGCGAAGTGTTTGGTGTCGGATTTTTCTTCTCCTGCATCCCCTGCCGACAAATCTTGGTGCTGCTTTCCACCGGGTGTCGAGTGTTTAATGGAGTCGGAGGGTTTTTCATTTTCTGCAGTTATTGCTGCAACTTCTGGGCTGTATCCATTACCGAGGGTCAAGTTTTTAGTGGACTCGGAGGTGTTCTTGTGAGCAGCAATTATTGCTGCAACTGCTTGGCTCCATTCATCGCTAGGAGCTGCTGTAGAAACATCTGAAGGAGTTCCAACGATTTGTTCGTGGCCTGCAATTTCTGGACTGCATCCACTGCTTGGAGCTGCTGTAGGAGTGTCAACGATGTTTTTGTGGCCTGCAATTTCCTGTTCTTTCTGTCCATCGATTTTGTGAATGGGAACTTCCTGAATGGGAACTTCTTGAATGGAGACTTCGGAAACTCCATGCACCTGGTGATTTTCTTGTGGATGAGAGGGTCCTATTTTTTCACGTTCGATGATAACAGGATGTTGAACTTCCGTATTCTTTATACTGGCAGCTGCGATTGCTCGTTCTTCCGCTGTAGAGTTGGTTGTTGATATTTTCTCCACCTGCTGGATTGTTACTCCTGGGATGGATCCATTTGATGCGGGATGAATCTCTTCGACTGTCTCAATAATTTTTTCCTTGCATACCTGATCTTCTGCGGAAAGTTTTCTTTGTGTGGGCACTTCTTCTATGTCCCAGGATTTCTGCAACTGATATTCTTCTTCATTTTTGGCAACCATGGTGTTGACCTTAAGGCTGGTGGGAGGTCGTCTTCCAATGGTTCCTGATAAGATCCATCCCAATTCGGTATTCTGTCCTAGGATGCCATCTTTGGATTTCTTGATTCCTTCGAGAATTATTTGGGAATATTCTTCAGCGCCTAGAAGTATATCTATGGGGCCAGGTCGGTTGAAGGTTGGATCGGCGATGAAGACATGTTTCCAGGCATCCATTTTTATGTTCGGAATGGGTGATGAAGGCATGGTTTTTGTAAGTTTGGGAAGTACCAGTAAAGTAACAGGTAAGGAAAATTTACTTGGAAATCTTGGCGTAATCAAACCTGTGATTTTCCATTTTGCGACTTTTGTTTCGCTGTTCCCAATTCCGGAGATTTCTGCTCGAACCTTGGTCCTGGGTAACGCTAATAATTCGGCTGCGGCTTCGGTGATGAAGGAACCTTGAGACCCTGGATCTATCAAGACCCTCAAGAGATGAGTCATCCCGGATGCTGCCTTAACTTGAACCGTTGCTGTGGCCAGTAGCACTTGGCTCTTCTTTGCGCCTAGGTTGGCGGCAATGATTGTGGGTTTTGGCTTCTTCTCTGGAGCGTTGGAGGTCTGCATGGCTGCTGCGTGAGAAAACGTCTTCATCTTCGGAGCAGGTATCGGCTTTGATGGCGGCTGTGCTTTGTGAAGCAGAGTATGGTGTGGAAAGCGGCAGATTTTGCAGTTATAATACGAAGGACATTGTATATTAGAATCGTGTCGCAAACATCGAAAGCACAATCGGTAGGTTCTTACCACTTCTTGCTTTTCGTGGGTGGAGAGCCTCTGGAATTGACCACAGTTATCGATGTAATGATCCCCATTGCACATCTTGCAGTTGAGAGATCCGGCAGCGTAATTTTTCTGTGGCTTGTCCTGAGTTGGTTTTCGAGCTCCATCAATGGATTCCAAGGATTGGAACCGCATTTGTAAGAAGGCCATTAGAGTTTGGTGATCCTGAACTTCATTTGGGCACTGAAGCGACTGCTCATATAATTTGTTAGTTTCAGGATCCCATTTTCGAGTAATAACTCGGTTAATCCACGGACCCCAGCTGTCGGTGGAAATGCCCAAATTTTTGATTGCTTCCACACATTCCTTAGTGGAGTCATGCAATCTTTTCAACCCTTGGGCTGATTCCTTGGAGAGGACCGGCTGATCGAAGATGGTGTCTAGCAATTTGGTTAGAATAAGGCGATTATTTTGATACCTTTGTTGCAGCAAATTCCAAGCGGTGTTGTAGTTGGCTTGAGTCACTGCGAGATGCTGGATTAGTCGGCTGGGCTCTCCCTTGACATGCGTTTTTAAATACTGCATTTTGATGACATCATCCATGTTTTGGTTGTCATCTACTAATTTGGTGAATAGGTCCTTAAAAGTGGCCCATTCCTCATAATTTCCCTCGTATATGGGGATTTTAACTTGAGGAAGCGAGATGGCTGATGCTTGCTCGTTCCTTGTTGGTGCTTGTAACAAATTAATTAAATTTCGGTACCTGTCTTTCAACGTAGTAAATTCAGGACTGAAGTGCGTCTGGTTTGAATCCATCTCGTTAGACATGACTTCTTCGTCCATCTCGATCACCCGGTCCCATTCTTCCTTTAATTCCCTCTTTGTGATGGCGAGCCTTCCGAGTGCTTGTTCCAGTTCGGCGTCGTCCAAAGATTGCTTAAAATTCTGCATCCGAATCTGCAGTTTTCGGATACGAACCTTTTGCTCGGGATTTACAACTGTTTCCTCTCGCCTCCTAGTTTCAGAGGGGTCGGGATTTTCAGTTGCCTTTAAACAGCTCTGCAAATAACTTTTTGCTTCGCAGTAGATGGCTTTAATTTGTTCGTAATACCCTGTGGTAAAATAATTATGTGTAGGAATACTTAGCTGCACCATTTTGGCGTGATTTTTGGTCACGGCGTTCCAAGTTTCGTCCAGCGTCTTGTTTCGGCTGGCGATGTAAGCTTCTGTTTTTCGGCTGGCAGGGTCCTTTTTGCTGTTGGAAAATACCTGCGTGATCTTCTGGCCGAGTTCTTCTTGGGCGACAGCTAGCTGATTGAATTCCTCCATATTGTTTGCCATTTTCGGGGAACCGGGTGGGTTGGTAGATGTTGTTTTTCTTCTCGGGATGTACCTCTTCTTAGTTGTAGACAGATCCGGCTCGAAGGACCATGAACAGATTCGCCTGGAGGCTGTGGAAATCAGGCGTCCGTTACGTTATTTTGCTGGTTCCATCCCTTATGTTAAGCGCAGAACTGAGACAGCAGTTTCCGCTTTAAGACAGCTTAGTCATGCCACTTAACGGGATGATAATTCGTCACTGTGTGAGATGCAGCCTCACATCCCTTAATTATTTATAGGCTTGGACCCACAGCGACGCAGTAAGTGAATCTAACAAGTAAATGCAGACTGGTTTATTACAAAAATAATTGTTCTATATATACAAACAAATTTGCTTAGATCATAGTAATATACAAAGTTCATTTCTAATAACAGGTACAATGTATTATATTTAGTAGGTTAATTTACTAGTATTGCAAAACAATACTCAGCGGTTTTGCTTCCGTGATATGATATGGACTCCATGAACTCGAGCGTCTTTTATGCTGAGCTGCGATTGTAGGCATTTAAACCTTGTCACGGCCTTGCGTAATTGTGTACGCGAAGCCGTGTAAAAATGCTGAGCGGCGACTGCGAGGTGTTTAAACTTGACTTGTGAGTAGGTCGCCGCGCTTGCATAATGCAATACTGCGTTTTTGGTGGCTTTTAACTTTTAGAATGTTTCGTAAAACTTAAATGAATAATTATAAATTTATATCTGGTTAATCTGTTAAAGACAAGATTAAACACAACATTCATTTTATTGAAAAAATGTATAAGAATCATTAAACAATTTTAAACACACGAGGCCAATCCTTGAATTATATATATATATGAAGCCGAATAGTACTTTAGCTGGATATTTGGCTTCACACGTAAAACCCCAATTGACCTCACTGTAAAAAAAATTAGCTATTCTACATACTTCATCGGTGAACTGCAAGTATAAATGAAAGTACATTGATATAAAAACATTCACAATCTTTTATGACTTTATATTATTGAAGCTGTCGTTAAGCTTACAATTTCAGTAAATCGAAAAATAGCCAGGGGTGATTACATTACATGTTAATGGACAATTATTTATTTATGACCTTCTAGTATTAAAAACACTGATAAGATTAAAAAATTGCGTAATTCGAAAAATAGCCAGAGGTGTTTTCGTTACATGATAATGGGCAACTATTTACTTATTTATGACTTTCTAGGATTAAAAACATTGTTACGCTTTAAAAATTGCGTAAATCGAAAAATAGCCAGAGGTGTTTTCGTTACATGTTAATGGACAATTTTTTCGAATTCGGGGCGGCTTTAAGATAAAATGTTAGATTTTTGCTAAACGTTCATATATGACCTATTTTAATAATCAATGACGATAACCAACATTCATTTTATTGAAAAAATGTATAAGAATCATTAAACAATTTTAAACACACGAGGCCAATCCTTGAGTTATATATATATATATGAAGCCGAATAGTACTTTAGCTGGAGATTTGGCTTCACACGTAAAACCCCAATTGACCTCACTGTAAAAAAAATAGCTATTCTACATACTTCATCGGTGAACTGCAAGTATAAATGAAAGTACATTGATATAAAGACATTCACAATCTTTTATGACTTTATATTATTGAAGCTGTCGTTAAGCTTACAATTTCAGTAAATCGAAAAATAGCCAGGGGTGATTACATTACATGTTAATGGACAATTATTTATTTATGACCTTCTAGTATTAAAAACACTGATAAGATTAAAAAATTGCGTAATTCGAAAAATAGCCAGAGGTGTTTTCGTTACATGATAATGGGCAACTATTTACTTATTTATGACTTTCTAGGATTAAAAACATTGTTACGCTTTAAAAATTGCGTAAATCGAAAAATAGCCAGAGGTGTTTTCGTTACATGTTAATGGACAATTTTTTCGAATTCGGGGCGGCTTTAAGATAAAATGTTAGATTTTTGCTAAACGTTCATATATGACCTATTTTAATAATCAATGACGATAACCAACATTCATTTTATTGAAAAAATGTATAAGAATCATTAAACAATTTTAAACACACGAGGCCAATCCTTGAGTTATATATATATATGAAGCCGAATAGTACTTTAGCTGGAGATTTGGCTTCACACGTAAAACCCCAATTGACCTCACTGTAAAAAAAATAGCTATTCTACATACTTCATCGGTGAACTGCAAGTATAAATGAAAGTACATTGATATAAAGACATTCACAATCTTTTATGACTTTATATTATTGAAGCTGTCGTTAAGCTTACAATTTCAGTAAATCGAAAAATAGCCAGGGGTGATTACATTACATGTTAATGGACAATTATTTATTTATGACCTTCTAGTATTAAAAACACTGATAAGATTAAAAAATTGCGTAATTCGAAAAATAGCCAGAGGTGTTTTCGTTACATGATAATGGGCAACTATTTACTTATTTATGACTTTCTAGGATTAAAAACATTGTTACGCTTAAAAATTTGTGTACCTAAATCGAAAAATAGCCAGAGGTTACATGTTAATGAGCAACTATTTACTTATTTATGACTTTCTAGTATTAAAAACACTGTTAAACTTAAAAAATTGCGTAAATCGAAAATAGCCAGAGGTGATTTCCATACATGTTAAATGGCAATTATTTACTTATTTATACTTTGTAGTTAAAACCCTGTTAAACTTAAAAAATTGTCTAAATAGAAAAATAGGCAGAGGTGATTTCATTCCATGTTAATGGGCAATTATTTATTTAAGACTTGCCAGTATTAAAAACACTGTTAAGTTTAAAAAACTCCATTAAGCGAAAAATTGTCAAAGATCATTTCGTAACATGTGAATGCGGAATTATCTATTTAAGTATGACTTTCTAGTATTAAAAACACTGTTAAGCTTAAAAAATTGCGTAAGTAGAAAAATAGCCAGAGGTGATTTCGTTACATGTTAATAGGTAATTATTTATTTATGTATGACTTTCTTGTATTAAAAATACCGTTAAGCTTAAAAAAAATAAATCGAAAAATAGACAGAGGTGCTTTCAGTACATGTTAATAGACAATTTTTTCGAGTTCGGGGCGGCTTTAAGATAAACTGTTAGCTTTTTAGCTAAAACGTTCATATAGGACTTATTTTAATAATCAATGAAGGTAACTAACATTCATGTTATTGAAAAAACGTTTAAGAATCATTAAATAATTTTAAACACACGAGGCCAATCCTTGAATTGTATAAATACATGAAGCCGAATAGTACTTTAGTTGGAGACTTGGCTTCACTCCGTCAGTTTTGACGCAAAACCTAACCTGCTAACCTCGAATTTGACATAGACGTACAGTGACATATCATTGCAGGGCTAACTGTGTCTACATAAATCTGCTCATTTTCTTGACTGGCCAACAAAATTTTGTTTCTTGGCTAACCGGGAAAAACTACCCTTTCTGGTTTCCATAGAGCCGAGAAAATTTAGCTTCTGATAGTGTAGGATAAAAAAACATTCCGCAATAAAGCAAAATACTTCAAATGGAAAGCAATGGCTACTTTTTAAAATGTTTGAGTAATATTTAATTATAAATAGCTTTTATAAGAGTTAGCTACAATTATATTAATATTATTATATTGCTATTGGATTGTTGGCAAAATATATAAAATAAACGGGTCACATATTTTGCCAATGCTCTCTATAATGTTCAAATTAAATATTAAATGTTTCAAGTAGCAATGACAAAATACAGTTAAATACTTCTTGAAAAAATTATTTTTCGAACCACCAAAAGAACTGGTAACGTTCCCATGTGAGATACCAACCAACAAATCGGCAATAAAATGAAAATTCACAGGTAGAACATTAAATTGTCTGACGGTACTGAAGAATTAATAACATTGACTACTTACCAATTATATTATTCATTCGTTCTGCACTACACTTACAAGTACACTGGTTAACGAGAGTAACGCAACTAAATACTGCAAATGTATCAACGGCAGCACCCGCGAATCGCGAAAACTGATAACGGTGCGTTACTAATAGACATAACAAACACCATATTTGGCTTCTCGTACTTTCGGATTTTTATAGTGTACGGATACTCCAGCCCGAACAGTATGAAGTACTTACTTAAAACCTATGAAACCAATTCTTGCAATCCCCTTTATGTTGCAATTGCATTTCAATATAACATATATTTTTTTAATTTGAAACGTCAGGTCAAATCGGACTTGACGTGGGTCAAGTTAGTCAACTAAAGCATATTCTGGCCTCATAGCTTCTAATAATGCATGCTTTGGCTTCTCGTTTTCAGGTATATTTTAAGTTTAAGATTAGTCCAAGCTATACAATGCACTTAAAACTTAATAAAAGTATTTCTTCTGATTTTCATTTAAAATTGCAGGTGTATTATACAAATTGTAACAGCTATTTTCAAAATTTGTAGTGCGAGGTCAATATGAGACTTATGTATGGAGCTAAGTCCTTATATAAAGTATTACCTGGCCTCATGGCTTTATGTAATGCAGAGAATGGCCTCACGCTTTTATATAATTTAATAATAATCGATTTTATAGAACTAATGTTAGTTAGCATTATAGATTATTAGAATAGATTATCTATCGACGTGTTAGGTGAAAAGCGAAGAGTTTGTCTTAAAACCACCCCGAACTAGAAAAAATAGCCCATTAGCATGTAATGATAACACATTTGGATACTTTTCGGTTCGTTTATTACTCTTGTTTTACGCTGGAGCGTAGTCATACAACTTTGGTAAAATCTACTTGCATTAAAAATTGCATTTCAACAATGGAATATATAAAATCCTTTCCAGTTTTTTACGGTGAGGTCAATATGTGTTTTATGTGTGAAGCTAACTCCTTAGCTAAAGTACCATTTGGCCTCATGGCTATATATATGTAGCGATTGCCCAGCGTGTTACAATTTCATTATTAATTGCTGAACATTTTATCAATAAAACCAACTATAGTTAGCTCATGCAGAACAGGCCCTCTATCAACGTTCTCGATGAAAAGCTAAAAGTTCGTCTCAAAACAGCTCGAAATTTAAAAAAAAAGTTTATTAGTATGCAACGATAATACCTTTCGATGTTTTTCGGTGTACTGCAATTTCTTAAACTTAAAGTTCTAAATAAAGTCACGCATTTAAAATTGCATTTCAACAATCAAATATATAATATAATTACGAAATTCTTTAGTGGGAGGTCAATATGGGTTTTACGTGTGGAGCCAAGTCTCCAGCGAAAGTACTATTTGGCTTCATGGCTTCAAATAATGCAAGGATTGGCCTCGTGTATTTAAAATTATTTAACGATTCTTAAACGTTTTGTCAATATAATGCAGGCTAATTAGCGTCATTGATTATTAAAATAGGTCCTGTATGAACGTTTTAGCTAAGATGCTAAATATTTTATCCTAAAGCCGCCCCGAACTAGAAAAAATTGCCCATCAACATGTAATGCAATCACCTCTGGCTATTTTTCGATTTACTGAAATGATTTAAACTTAACGACAGTTTTAGCACTAGAAAGCCATAAAAAATATGAAAGTCTTTATAGCAATGTACTTTTATTTAAACATGCAGTTCAACAATAGAGAATGTAAAATATTTTATTTTTTTATGGGGAGGTCAATAAGGGTTTTGCGTGTGGAGACACGTCTCCAGCTAAAGTACTATTCGGCTACATAGCTTTACATAATGCAAGGATTCTCCTCGCGTGTTTAAAATTATTTAATATTCTTAAACGTTTTTTTACTTTCCCATACCCATAGGTATAGGGAAGTCTTGGAATCGTGAAAATTTTGGAAATCGAGATTTTCACAGAAATGTCCGTTTTGGGCCTCTAGGAACCCAAAAAAGTGGTTTTTAAAAAATGTCTGTCTGTGTGTGGGTGTGTGGGTGTGTGGGTGTGTGGGTGGGTGACGCTCCTACAGCCGAAAGTATTGCTCCGATTTTGATGCGCTTTGGAATGCGGGGGTGTATCGAAAATTAATCGACAAAATAAGCTTTTCAAAAAAATCCGAAACCGGAAGCGGAAGTTACGCATGTTTTTTTGGTACGACTGTTTTCGTGATTAAAATTTTGAAAATTTTATCTCGGATAACGATAGAGGGTCATAAGACAAATCTGTTAGTTTTTTGCCGAACTCGCTATGTTTAAAATGAAGGGCGCTATGATTTTTTGAAAATTTTGAGTTTAACGCCCTATTACTCAAAAACGGATGAATCGATTCAATTGATTTTTGTTTTCTGAATAGTATATGAAGGCTAACATGAGGTGATATAAAAAGTGTGTTGAAAAATATTAAGGGGCCTAAATTACAAATTTTCAAAATTTTGGAAATTTTCTAAAAATCATTTCTCAAAAACTGCCCACAGGAATTTGTTTAAACTTCATACACTGATAGACCCCGAAAAGGGCTATTTATTTTTTAAAGAATCTCATGAATTATCTGTGGCGCCCTCTACGAAGCTTTGAAGTTTGAAAATTTAAACCCCTTTAATTAATAAACAAAACAAGATAGGTAGCTGGGGTTTTTACTGAATTGCTCAGGGTATAATGGAACATATGAATATGCAAAAAAATATTACACTCGTGGATATATGTAAGCGCACCGGCCCCCTCCCCCCTCTATTTTTGAAAAATAATTTTTATATTCTAACGGTTGTTATATTTTTGCGTCAAAAAATCTTTTTCCGCGAAAATAAAAAAATCGATTTTGTATGCCCTAGAAAATATAATATCCAGGTACTTAGAAAATTTTACCTCGGTGCTACAGCCGTTTTGAGGAAAATAATACATAAACTAGCACAGTGGCGGCTTGTCAATTGGCGCCATCTACAGAAGCTCGGTGGTCACGTTTTGAACTACACATTCTTTTATATTTACCCGCAATTTACGTGAAAGTGTAAACGCTTATCACTTCCTTTACGGTAAAAGGAAGTAATAAAATGAATGTTGGTTATCGTCATTGATTATTAAAATAGGTCTTATATGAACGTTTTAGCAAAAAGCTAACATTTTATCTTAAAGCCGCCCCGAATTCGAAATAATTGTCAATTAACATGTAATGAAAGCACCTCTGTCTATTTGACGATTTACTAAAGTTTTTAAGTTTAACGGTATTTTTAATACTAGAAAGTCATAAATAAGTAAATAGTTGCTCATTAACATGTAACAAAATCACCTCTTGCTATCTTTCGATTTACGCAATTTTTTAAGCTTAACAGTGTTTTAATCCTAAAAAGTCACCAATAAATAAATAAGGGCCATTTCACATGTAATCAAATCACCTCCGGATATTTTAGTTTTACGCAATTTTTTAAGTTTAACAGTGTTTTTAATACTAGAAAGTCATAAAAAATAAATAATTGCCATTTATTATGTAAGCAAATCACCTCGGGCTATTTTTCGATTTACGCAATTTTTTAGTTTTAACAATGTTTTTAATCCTAGAAAGTCACCAATAAATAAATAAGGGCCATTTCACATGTAACCAAATCACCTCCGGATATTTTAGTTTTACGTAATTTTTTAAGTTTAACAGTGTTTTTAATACTAGAAAGTCAGAAAAAAATAAATAATTGCCATTTATTATGTAAGCAAATCACCTCGGACTATTTTTCGATTTACGCAATTTTTTAGTTTTAACAATGTTTTTAATCCTAGAAAGTCATAAATAAGTAAATAGTTGCTCATTAACATGTAACGAAAACACCTCTGGCTATTTTTCGATTTACGCAATTTTTTAAGCGTAACAATGTTTTTAATACTAGATAGTCATAAATAAGTAAATAATTGCCATTTAACATGTATGGAAATCACCTCTGGCTATTTTCGATTTACGCATTTTTTTAAGTTTAACAGGGTTTTTAATACTAGAAAGTCATAAATAAGTAAATAGTTGCTCATTAACATGTAACGAAAACACCTCTGGCTATTTTTCGAATTACGCAATTTTTTAATCTTATCAGTGTTTTTAATACTAGAAGGTCATAAATAAATAATTGTCCATTAACATGTAATGTAATCACCCCTGGGTATTTTTCTATTTACTGAAATTGTAAGCTTAACGACAGCTTCAATAATATAAAGTCATAAAAGATTGTGAATGTCTTTATATCAATATACTTTCATTTATACTTGCAGTTCACCGATGAAGTATGTAGAATATCTAATTGTTTTACAGTGAGGTCAATTGAGGTTTTACATGTGAAGCCAAATCTCCAGCTAAAGTACTATTCGGCTTCATGGATTTATACAATTCAAGGATTGGCCTCGTGTGTTTAATATTGTTTAATGATTCTTATACATTTTTTCAATAAAATGAATGTTGGTTATCGTCATTGATTATTAAAATAGTCCTATATGAACGTTTTCGCAAAAAGCTAAAATTTTATCTTAAAGCCGCCCCGAATTCGAAATAATTGTCTATTAACATGTAATGAAAGCACCTCTGTCTATTTTATGATTTACTAAAGTTTTTAAGCTTAACGGCATTTTTAATACAAGAAAGTCATAAATAAATAAATAAATGCCTATTAACATGTAACGAAATCACATCTGTCTATTTTACGATTTACTAAAGTTTTTAAGTTTAACGGTATTTTTAATACTAGAAAGTCATAAATAAGTAAATAGTTGCTCATTAACATGTAACAATATCACCTCTTGCTATCTTTCGATTTACGCAATTTTTTAAGCTTAACAGTGTTTTAATCCTAGAAAGTCACCAATAAATAAATAAGGGCCATTTCACATGTAACCAAATCACCTCCGGATATTTTAGTTTTACGCAATTTTTTAAGTTTAACAGTGTTTTTAATACTAGAAAGTCATAAAAAAATAAATAATTGCCATTTATTATGTAAGGAAATCACCTCGGGCTATTTTTCGATTTACGCAATTTTTTAGTTTTAACAATGTTTTTAATCCTAGAAAGTCATAAATAAGTAAATAGTTGCTCATTAACATGTAACGAAAACACCTCTGGCTATTTTTCTACTTACTGAAATTTTAAGCTTAACGACAGCTTCAATAATATAAAGTCATAAAAAATTGTGAATGTTTTTATATCAATGTAGTTTCATTTATATTTGCAGTTCACCGATGAAGTATGTAGAATATCTAATTTTTTTACAGTGAGGTCAATGGGGTTTTACGTGTGATTAGAATTTGGTTCTGTGGTAATGATTTTTGCATTTTCAAAATTCATACAATGACCGCGCTGACATGTCCAGCAAGGGCGCAGGCTTAGGGTTTAAGACGACAGTCGCTTTTATGCTGAGTAATTCTCGATTTCAACCTTTGAGAAGTTTGACCAATATACGTAGAAGGACAACCACTACAGTTTATCTGATAGACGGCATTAGGGGTGAGGAGAGCTGGAGTTTTATCCTTTAATTTTGAGAAACAATGTTTTATGATATGCTTATCCGCAATGATAATATTGTTGCGTTTTTACGTTCGGGCTATTTAAAAATTATACGATGCTTTTTGTATTAAACATTTATTTACAACTATTATTTATTATTATTTACAAAGAAACGAATTAACAAAGCATACACAAATTACTTATAAACTACAGGCAATATTTCTAACAATGATACACTCATTAATAATTATTTATATACGGCCTAACAGTAATGATTTATATGGTTATACACTCTATTTATTTACACTGGATTAAACATCAATTATTTATGTTGCTATTTATTTTATACGCGTCTATTTATGTAGCAGCTTACTCCTTTCGAGCTGAATAAGAACTGTCGATTTTCCCACTGCACCGGTTTATATACACGCCGGGTGAGTCATCCTAGAAAAGTCCAGACCTTGCTCAATGAATCCAGCGACGCTGACGTGTTCGCGCGCAAGTCAGTTCTGGAATGTTCTGCAATGTTCTGGAAGGCTGACTCACGTGTCGCACCTGGCTCAAACGTCGTTCTGGATCGATCCGGAAGGCTGTGAGTCATATGTCCGCAGCGGCTTGGCCCAAGTTCGTTACACTGCCCCCGCCTTAAGTCGTTCTGTCCCAGAACGAGTTGCGTCGGGTGTCCGTCCTCTCGCTTTTGTGGTTGTTCGATGGCGAGGTCCTTCTTGCACATGGATTGGCTGAAGAAGTAGCAGTCCACCGTGGGCTCAATGCTTTGCAACGGGCTGCAACAGCAGACCTCGATCTGGATGCCGGTCCGGTCGAAGACTACTTCCAGCATGCTGCGTACGACCCTCCAGTTCAACGAATCCAAGCCGCATCCTAATTTCGGAACCGCTAGCCGGGTTTCGCCGTTCTTCACCATCTGCTCCTTAAGGTCCAAAAGAGCAGACCAGAGCTCCTGGTAACTAGGTTTTTCGTACGACAACCTTTTCATCACCAGGTAATAAATAGAGCTGTTGCTTTCCTTCGGCTGCAAAGTTCTGCCAACCTGAGGTGCCTGTTCTCGCAGCTGGTCTAACCGGCCAAACTTCTCCCGGAAGGCAGCTGCGATCCCCCTAGACATCCGGAGGTCCTGGGCGACGCAGTGTGCCAGGGAATACTGCCGCAGGGTGTCGAACTGGTCACACTGCACCTCTGTAGTGACTCCAAATAGAGCAGCCTTCGTACCCCCATAAGCGGCCATAAACTCCTGGAAGGAGGTTCCTCCGGTCCCCAGTTGTCTCAGGAGTTGCTCCGTGACAGCCTCCACTTCCTCATTGGTTCCGGCATATGGGGCCAACCGATTGAAGTGCACCACCCTGCACTTTCCTTTAGGAGGTTTCTGGATTCGGTATACCACGTCATTCAGTCGAGCGACGACAGTGTAGGGGCCTTCCCAGTTCCTTTGGAGCTTGGGGGAGAGACCACGACGCCTGCGGGGGTTATAAAGCCATACCAAACCGCCAGGGTGGAAACCACCGGCCTCAGCGAGGGCATCATATCGGTCCTTCATTTGGTCGCTGGCACCCTAAATGTTTCGGCGTAAGGCGTCGTGGATCTCTTCGCCAGGCTTTCTTCCAAATTTGAGGTCACATATCAATCGCAGTTCGCGCCCAAAGAGTACCGTGGTTGGGGTGTGGTTGGTTGTCTCTTGTACTGCCGATCGGTAGGCCATTAGGAATAGGTAAATGTACTGGTCCCAGTCACGCAGATGCTCGGAAACCACCTTGGACAAATTTTTCCCCATGGTTCGGTTCATCCTTTTCACCATGCCGTCCGATTGAGGATGGAGGGCAGTGGTCCGGGTCTTGTGTATGCCCAGTAGTTTGCAAACGTTCTGGAACAGTCCAGACTCGAAATTCCGGCCTTGGTCGGAATGTAACTCCAGGGGAACTCCAAAACGGCTGAAGCACTTCTTTACCAGAACATCAGCGACAGTACCGGCCTCTTGATTCGGAAGGGCGTACGCTTCGGGCCACTTGGTGAAGTAGTCCATGCACACCAGGATGTATTTATTTCCCGCTTCGGTTTCGGGGAATGGTCCAGCGATGTCGATGGCTATCTTCTCGAACGGACTACCGACGTTGTACTGCCGCATCGGAGCTCTACGTCTACCAACCGGTCCGTTTTCTGTAGCGCAGGCTTTGCACCTCCGGCACCATTCTCGGACATCATCTTTGCAGCTCGCTCAGTAGAACCGGTCTCGGACCTTCTGCAACGTCTTCTTCAATCCGAAGTGTCCCCCAGAGGAGCCATCATGCAGGTGGCGCAGAACCTCGGCCACTCTACTCCTTGGGACCATCAATTGTGATCTCGTTGCCCTACCGTCCTCGTCTTCCAAGATTCTGGTCAGGACGTTGTTTTCCAGCTGCAAGGAGTCCCATTGCGCCCAATAGGTCTTCACCGTTGGGTTGGTGGCGGACACCTCCTGCCAGGTAGGTCGACGGCCATCTCGCTTCCAGGCTATAACCGTGCCTAAGTCGGGGTCGTTCTCCTGGCTGGTCTGTAACTCATCTAGCTCCCACGAGTCGTCGACTACAGTGGTACGATTGATGGGTACCGCACGACTCTCCAGTTTCGAACAGTGGCCGCAGTCCGCAGGGCAGGGCCTCCTGGACAACGTATCGGCGTTGCGGTGGGCTGTGCCATGTCGATGATTTATTTCAAAGTCGTACTCTTGTAGGCGCTCGATCCACCTAGCCACCTGTCCCTCAGGGTTTTTGAACTGCAGCAACCATCTTAGAGCAGCATGGTCGGTCCTCAGCAAGAATCTTCTGCCATACAGGTATTTATAAAAATGCTCCACGGACTTGACTACTGCCAGAAGCTCCCTCCTGGTTACGCAATAGTTCCGCTCTGGTTTGGACAGGACCTTGCTGAAATATGCCAGAACTTTCTCTTGCCCATCTTGGACCTGGGACAGAACACCACCTATTTCGACATTGCTAGCGTCAGTGTCGAAGATAAACTGGCCTTCCTGACGTGGATAGCAAAGCACAGGTTAACTGGTTAAGGCAGTCTTAAGCGTCTCGAAGGCCTCCGCGCATTCAGCACTCCATTCGAACTGTCGTCCCTCTTCCGTTAGACGGGTTAACGGTTTTGCAATGTTTGCGAACCCCAGCACAAACCGTCGGTAGTAAGTACAGAGGCCCAGAAAGCTTCGCAGCTCATGCTTATCCTTCGGGAGCGGCCAATCCTGCACTGCCTTTACCTTACTCGGGTCTACTGCTACTCCCTGGCGGGATACGACGTGTCCCAGGTACTGTACCTCCGTCTGGAAGATGCGACACTTCTTTGGACTTAATCGCAGGTTGGCACCTCGCAGTCTACCGAACACTTCCTCCAGGTTTTTCAGATGCTCGTTGAAGAATCTACCCACCACTATGATGTCGTCCAAGTATATAAGGCAGGTCTGCCAAGATAGACCCTTCAGGACGGTGTTCATCAGCCTCTCGAAAGTGGCGGGGCATTGCACAAGCGGAACGGCATGACGGAGAACTGCCAGAGCCCAGTTCCGATAGTAAATGCAGTCTTATCCCTGTCCGCAGGTTCCATTCCGACTTGCCAATAACCGCTCTTCCAGTCTAGCGTCGAGAACCATTGAGAACCGGAGAGCGTGTCCAGAGTATCATCGATTCGTGGCAGAGGGTAGCTGTCTTTTTGGGCCACATGATTCAGCTGTCGGTAGTCAACACAGAACCTCGTTAAGCCATCTTTCTTCTTGACAAGAACCACAGGGGAGGCCCACGAGCTGCTGGAAGGTTCTATAATCCCTTGGTTTCGCATATCTTGGACAATCTTCTCAGATTCTTCCCGTTTGGCGAGGGGCAACCTTCTTGGATGTTGGCGTATCTGTTGAGCATCCCCCGTATTGATTTTATGCTTAACTACGTCGGTACGGCCGCTGGGATGAGCGTGTTGGTACCGGGCCACCAGATCTTCGATCTTCTTCCGTTCTTGTTGGCTCATGCCCTTGCAAGTAGACATCACTGTGTTAATGCCTTTGGGCAGTTCTTCGCCGTGCCGCCGCTGTCACTAGTAATTTTTCTCACAACGGCGGAGACCGGTGTGCTCCTTCCCAGGATTGTGTTTCTTCTGACGGTTGCCGGTTTCCTGTTGACGTTCATCATCCTTACTGAAACCTTAAGCCCAGTCTTTACCAACGTCTTCCCAACCAGGATACCATGAGTGAGTTCCTTGTCATAATCGGGTTCAATCATGCGCACTACGTTGCCCCGGAGATCGCCATCCAGGTATGCATCCACGACCCTCTCGGTTCGTCCCGGCAGAGTAACATCTTCCGCCAATACCACTCGTACTGCGATCTCTTCTCTTGGGTGTAGGGAAAGCTCCTCCCCACCCACGTGCAGCACGCCGCGTCCCAGGTCTAAAGTGAACCCACACTTATTCATGACATCCATTCCCAGGATGAACTCGTCCGCAATGTCAGCAATCAGGACCCGATGCTAGAGGGTTTGACTCCCAATCTTCAATGTCAAATCCATTTCCCCATGTGTGATTACTGCACCTCCTGTGGCAGTACGAAGGCGTGTCCTGGTGTGCAGCAGCTGACCCTCGTCTCGTACTACGTCAGACCTGGCAATGGACTTCGTCGCTCCAGTATCCAACAGCAGAGACCGAACTCTTCCATTTATTTTCCCATCAATGAAGAGACTATCAGGCTGGTGTTGCACGGACGACACATGTATGGGAATCTCCAGGGCATGGCAATCACGAGTCGACTATCGCCCCTTCTTCCTCCTCTCCTGCCTTATAAGTCGTCGCAACATGTCCTCCATGGATTCAGGCGCCATCTCCGTCGTGGCGACACCGCGGACACGACCATGTCCTCTGGAGGCAGTCCTTGCCGCTTCAAATTCCAACGCATGGGCTAAGGCCTCTCCCAGTGTCCTATGGCGCCCCAGACGTACCGCTTGCTGAGTATCGGCGTCTTTAATTCCATCTATAAATGTTTGGACGGATAGCTGCTCTAGGAAGTTCTCCGGCGCCGATGGATACGCGAGCCGAACCAATCGAGGAACATCGGCCTCCAGTTTTTGCAGAGTCTCCCCCGACTTCTGAATTCTGTTCTTCAACTGGGCACAATGCACATGCTGAAGATGACCATTGCCATAACGCAGTTCCAGACGATTCATCAATTGCTGGAAGTCCCTCTGCTGATTTTCTGGAATCATTTGCAGAACATTGGGCTTCCATTTTGCTGCTTTGAGATTTTGTCAAAGGCATGTGCACAATACTCACTTCAATTTATTTATCTGACAGTCATTTTATCGGCACTTGTTAAACAATTTATTTATTTAATGTTTGTTCAATATTTTTTTATAGCCCCTGGTATAACCCGACACCTGACGCCACTGTTACGTTTTTACGTTAGGGCTATTTCAAAATTATACGATGCTTCTTGTATTAAACATTTATTTACAACTATTAATTATTATTATTTACAAACACACGAATTAACAAGGCACAACACAAATTACTTATAAACTACAGGCAACTCACTGTCGGGTGTTGGTGCCAGGGCTCTGAACGCTGAATTCAGGGCAAACGTTCGAATCCGCTCTCGCAACGGGAAGTACGGGAAGTAAGAAGTGTGGTGCTGGAAGCAATACACGCTTTATATCGCTCCTCCGAAACTTCTAAAATTACAGTATTAATTGAATTTTAAAAACTTTGTTTCAAGTGCAAATAATTTCTAAAGTGAGTTGTGTGCAGCGGTAGTATGCATTTTTAGTGAATAAATCGAATTATTCGTAAAAATGCCAGATATATGTGGAGTATGTAATATTGCAATTACCAATCGCAACAACACCGGCCTTCAATGCCAAGGTACCTGCGGTCGTTTCTATCACTTCAAATGTGTTGGAATACCTTCTGATAGCAGTACGACTATCAAAAACAAGTTTATCTGCAACGACTGCAAGGCACCACAAGATAATATCCCCTCGGCTGGAAATATAATGAACATATTAACTGAACTACGCAACGATATGAAAACTATAAAAACCTCGCAGCAAGATATTGTGGCATCCGTTTCATTTTTCTCTGAAAAACTCGATGAATATGATAAGAAGATGCAAGTATTCAACGAGAACATGAAAAAAATTGAAGACGTGGTTAAAGAGAATGCTCAGCTTAAGCAGGTGGTAAATCAGCTGGCAAACAGAATAGATGAACTGGAGCAATACTCAAGGATATGTAATATAGAGATTCAAGGAGTACCAGAAACAAAAAATGAGAACCTAAATGAAATAACCGCTGCAATTGGTCGGGCAATAAATTGTCAGATCGTGGAAAACGACATCGATGCGCTACACAGAATTAACCCTGTTTACAAAAGTGAAGCACCAAGACCCATTGTTGTAAAATTTTTTGCTAGGAATAAGAAAAGTAACGTAATGAGCGCTTACCGAAACCATAAACAACTGAACACTCAAGAAATTGGCGTAAACGGACCAGTCAAACGCATTTATATTAACGACCACTTGTGTCCATCAAGAAAAAATCTGTTACGTAAAGCCAGAAGCCTATGTCGTGACAAAGGATACAAATATGTCTGGGTGCGTGACATGAAGATCTTTGTTAAAAAAGGTGATAGTGACAATGCTATTATTATTAAATCCGATTCTGATTTATCTAATCTGTAATAGGAGATTGTTGGCTGCTGTGTTGATTATTGATTTCATTTTAATTAAAATATTATGTTTATTAGTTTAATTTCTTTCGTTATTTATGGAGCTACATCATAATAATGAATTAAATTTGCCTCATGAAGAGGCTTTAGTTATAGAAGATCCGTATCAGCGCAAAGCTATCTTCCCTGATGTGCAGCATCAAATGTTTTATCATATTTGTTTCAATATTAGAAGTTTGAGGAAAAATTTTGATAATTTTCTGATTTACTTAAACTTTCTTGATCCAAAACCTAACATTATATTACTGACAGAAATTTGGATATATGAACACGAAATACAAAATTATAATATAGTGGGTTATCAGAGTTTTTTTTGATTTCAGAGAGGACGGCAGATCAGGAGGAATTGTATTTTTTGTTAAGAATGATGTAACAGTTGATAAAATGTACTTAAAATTTGTTTCAGCAGAGACTTTACTTCTTAGGTGTTCTAGAAATGATACAACTGTAACTTTCCTAGGATTATATAGATCACATGCAATTCCTGTGCCTACATTCACAAATGAACTTGGGAGATTCTTTCAAGAAACAAAAAATGAAAAAAATGTAGTGTTGTCTGGGGATGTGAACATTGACCTTCTAAAAAACGAGGATATGGTAAGAGAATATATTGATTTGTTGTCTGTAAATGGTTTTGAATCTTATATACAAGATATAACTCGACCAGGTAATAATGGTCAGAACGGCAGTTGCTTAGATCATTTATTTGTACGTGGCCTCCGCGGAACTCGAATAAATTCAGCAATAATTAAATGTGATGTCGCTGACCATTATGGTACTGCTCTTGTCATAGGTAGCAACACTGATGATGCTCGTATCAATAAAAATAAAAATTTATCGAGAATTGAAATTGACTATTGTAAATTAAAGGAAAATTTAAATTTGTTAGATTGGGTAAAAGTTTATAACGAAAATTGTGTAACTGTGGCATATTCACATTTCATAAATATATTAACTCAAAAAATACAATCATGCAGTAAAACTATAACGTATAATGCAAAAACAAAACCAATAAAACCTTGGATAACAAATTGAATTATAGTATCTATAAGAAAAAGAGATAAAATGTTTAAAAAACTGAAAAAAGAACCATTTAATGTAAAACTAAAAGAGAAATACAAAAACTATAGAAATTATTTAACAAAACTAATTGCAGTGGTAAAGGAGTCGTATTACACTAACAAAATGTCAGAAAACCATAATAATATTAAAAAACAGTGGCATATTATAAATGAAATTACAGGAAACATAAACAAAACTAACAAAATTGATACATTAGTAAAAGACAACACAGAAATCACAGATCAAAAAAATATAGCAAACGAACTTAATTCATTCTTTGTAAATGTCCCTACAGAGATTATTAATAACATTCGCAGTGATATCGATTATGATAAAGAAATACAATGTTTCGGCAACTACAATAATCCAAATTCGTTTGTGTTGCTGCCTGTGACAGAAGCTGATATTGAGCACATTATTTCAAATATTAAGTGTAATAAAGCACCGGGATTTGATGGAATAAGGGCTCGAATGGTCAGGGAAATTGGAAGTCAAATTGTCCCAGTTTTACGCCACATATTTAATTTATCAATAGAAACCGGAGTAGTACCAAATGGTATGAAGATTGCTGTTATTGTTCCATTACATAAAGGAGGAAGCGTAACTACCATAACAAACTACAGACCTATAGCACTATTATCAATCTTTTCAAAAATATTTGAAAAACTTATTGCAAGTCAGTTAACAAACTTTTTAACTAAATCAAATTTCTTTTCTAATAACCAGTATGGTTTTCTTCCTGGTAGAGGAACGGAACTAGCATTAGTTAACTTCTCATCATATATTTCAGAAAACTTAGATAAGGAAAACAAAGTTACGGGATTATTCATAGATATATCTAAAGCTTTTGATACTGTATGTCACTCAAATCTAATTAAAAAACTAGAAAATGCTGGTATTAGAGGATTGCCACTAACTTGGTTTAAAAATTATCTACGAGAAAGACAACAGTGCGTAAAGATAGGGAACACATACAGCGAATTTATGAGAGTTGACAGTGGTGTGCCACAAGGTTCGGTTTTAGGTCCGATACTATTCTTAGTATATATAAATGATCTATGCGAAGCAAATTTCAGAGGGAACATTTTCACATTTGCGGATGACACTGCTTTGGTTTATTCTGCCAAGTCTGCCATGCAAAATTATGAAAACATGGAATTTGACTTAAAGATAATTAGAGCTTGGTTCAGTGTAAATAAAATGGCTATGAATACAGAAAAAACCAAATATGTCAATTTTAGCTTACGTAATGATTTTGAATTTACGAATCCTATCAAATATCACTTGAAAGATTGTCCTAAAAATTGTGACTGTACTGTTTTGCAATCAAATAACAACATAAAATATTTGGGTATTATTTTTGATAACCAGATGTCCTGGAAACCGCACGCAAACGCTTTATATAAAAGATTAAATTACGCTTCAGCCAAATTCTACCACTTATCAAAGTGCCTTTCGTCATCAACTTTGAGATCTGTGTATTTTGCAATTGCAGGCTCTCTGTTTTTATATGGAATATGTGCTTGGGGTGGTATATACACATCCACAATTAAGTCATTAATAACGGTTCAAAAAAATTTTGTTAGGATGATTTCAAAATGTAGTAGAATTACACCGTCAAAGCCATTATTTAGAAAATTAAGATTAATGAATTTACAAGAAATGTATTGCTGTAAAGTATGTAATTTGATTAAAACATGTAAAAACTATTTACCGGTAGAAACTAATTATTTAGTTAGAAAACCAGAATATTCAATACTTAAAGTACCTTTCTGTAGGAAAACAGCTACACAGCGAAGTTTTATCTATTTGGGACCAAAAATATACAACTCACTTCCTGGTGACATCAAATGCGTGCACCAAAAATTATTCAAAAAAAGATCTGCTTGTTTTATTCGAAATCAAGAAGATTTTGCAGAAACATTGTTGGCAAGAAATATGTAAAAATTAAATAGTAATATTTTTGAGAATATAGTAGGGTACCTACAATTGCTTCCACTACAAAAAAAGAAAAAAATGTAATGCTAACTTTAAAACATAAACTTCTGTTAATATTTATCTTAAAATTTAAAAAGAAAAACAAATTACATACACCTTCTACACACAAGTTTCTTCAACTTTGTAGAAGGTTTCCCAGGGAAGTAGCTTTTCGCTATAGTGAATTTATTTAAATTGAAAAAATATATATACATATACATGTGTAACTAAATTGTTTTTCAGTGCATTGTATAGTATTGTAAAGGGGGAATAAATGCTATTATTATTATTATTATTATTATTATTTCTAACAATGATACACTCATTAATAATTATTTATATACGGCTTAACAGTAATTATTTATATGGTTATACACTCTATTTATTTACACTGGATTAAACATCAATTATGTACGTTGCTATTTATTTTATACGCGTCTATTTATGTAGCAGCTTACGCCTTTCGAGCTGAATAAGAACTGTCAATTTTCCAACCCTCCAGAGAAGAAGCCGCTACTAGCCACAGAAATGGTTCAAGTAAAAGCAGCATCCGGGATGAACCATCTCTTAAGAGTATTAATAGATCCCGGGTCTCAAGGTTCATTCATCACGGAATTATCATCCGAATTATTGGCGTTACCCAGGACCAAAATTCGAGTAGAAATCAGAGGAATCGGGAACAGAGAGCCAAAAATTGCTAAATGGAAAATTCCAGGTTTGATTACACCGAGATTTTGAAGTAACTTTTCCCTACCTGTTAACCTACTAGTACTTCCTAAACTTACGAAAGCCATACCTTCATCACCTATCTCAAACATAAATATAGATTCTTGGAGCAATATCTTCATCGCCGATCCAACCTTCAACCGCCCTGGTCTTATAGATATAATTCTAGGCGCCGAAGAATATTCTAAAATAATTCTAGAAGGAAGCACTACATCAAAGGATGTCATCTTGGGACAGAATACCGAGCTGGGTTGGATTTTATCTAGAACCATTGGAAGACAGCATAACGACAGCATTAGAGTCAACACTATGGTTGCCAAAATTGAAGAAGACGAGCAGTTACAGAAAATCTGGAACATAGAAGGTACCCACTCAAAGAAAACTTTTCCCAGACGATCAGGTATGTGAAAAGAAATTCACAGACACAGTGCAGCGAGAAGAAGATGGAAGATGCATAGTGAAGATTCCATTCAACCAAACCCTAGTGCGCATGGGAAGGTCCAACCCCTCAGCATTAGCAAGATTATTACATCTAGAGAAGAAGCTGGGACAAGATCAAGATCTAGAAATCCAATACAAGAAATTCATGCAAGAATATCTGGATTTAAGACATATGGAAAGGGTAGAGAAGAAACAGAAAACAGTAGCAAGTATCACATCCCACACCACGGCGTTATCCGAGAAGCCAGTTCATCAACCAAACTCCGTGTCGTCTTCGACGCTTCGAGCAAAGCCTCTTATGGAAAATCCTTAAATGAAATCATGTATGCTGGACCGAAACTTCAGCAAGAGCTGCTCGACATTCTACTCCGATGGAGGACAAACAAAGTCGTCTTCTCTGCGGACATTGAAAAAATGTACCGACAAATCAAAATGGACAACCAAGACCAGGAGTATCAAAGAATCTTATAGAGATTCGACCAATCACAGCCAATCAGGGAAAACAAGTTATGCACATTCACTTATGGAACCGCATCAGCTCCTTATCTTGCTATCCGAACCTTGCACCAATTAGCAGAGGACGAGAAATCTTCATTTCCATTAGCAGCAGAAGTTGTGAAGAGAGATTTCTACGTGGACGATGTTCTTTCCGGAGCCGACACTTTGGAAAAAGCAATCGAACAGCAAGGTCAACTAATTTCCCTATTGAAATGGTGCAGTAATGAATCAGCCATCATACAAGAACTACCAGAAAAATTGAAGGAGCAAACATACCTCGAAATAAGTGAGGACGCCGTACAGAAGTCATTGGTCTCCATATGAAGACGTGTTCTGTTTCAAGGTGGACGTGAAGCAAAAGGAATCCACAAAACGCACCATATTATCCGAAGTAGCCAAAATTTTCGACCCATTGGGCTGGTTAGCACTCGTCATTATCAATGCCAAACTACTCATCCAAGAACTGTGGCTCAAAAATATCAAGTGGGACGACCCAGTTTCAGAAAGTATCCAGGGCAAATGGAAAACGTTCAAATCTCAACTCAAATCGGTGGAAGAAATTACATTACCAAGGTGGCTTTTTACCAAAAAAGAAGCCCAAGTGGAACTGCACGGATTCTGTGACGCTTCTAAAAGAGCTTTTGGGGCCGTGGTCTACACCGGAATCACCACGTCATCAGGCCAAACCAAGGTATTCTTATTAATAGCAAAATCCAAGGTGGCACCAGCTCGAGCAAAGACAACTCTACCCAGACTGGAACTCTGGGCAGCAGTACTACTTTCCAATCTATTACAAAGGGTAATCACAGCACTGGGCATTTCTAAGGTATCCACCTTTGCCTGGACAGACTCCATGGTTGCATTAGGATGGATAAAGGGACATCCAGTAAGATGGAAGACGTTCTTCGCAAACCGCGTCAAATCCGAAGAGAATCCTGCAGACGTCATCTCCCGAAGCACTAGTCCAGGAAAACTAAAGAAACATGTACTATGGTGGGATGGACCAAGTTGGTTAGTTAACAAGGAGTTATGGCCGTGTCAACCAAACACAGCAACAGCCAATGAAGAAGCAAGAAGTTACACTGTGCATCAAGCTACAGTTCATCAAGACGAGAACGAAGTTATTCATCGTTTTTCTTCTCTGACGAGAATGGTACGAGTCGTGTCCTACTGCCGAAGATTCATCAACAAGTGTAGGCGTCTTCCCATTCAACCAGGGTGTCTGTCAGTTAAAGAAATGGAAGACACCATCCTCACACTCATTAAGGTCTTCCAAGGAAGCGATCCCACGTTAAGCGCGACAGGATCTCAACTCCAAAAAAAAAAAATATGTGGACTCCAACAACAAACTCGCTAATCTCAATCCATTCGTCGATCAACATGGAATCATCCGTGTTGGAGGAAGACTAGAAAATTTAACCTATCCTACAATGAAAAACACCCAATCATCATTCCTTACTCCAATCACGTTTCCAAATTAATAATTCATGAGCCACATTTACGCACTTTGCACGGTGGCACTCAACTCACCCTGTCATATATCCGAAGAAAATGTTGGATCATCAACGCTAAGAAAGCTGTCAGCTCCAGCATCAAGAAATGCTTTCTATGTATACGATTCAAGGCAGAGGCAGCACAGCAATTGATGGGGAATCTTTCATCAACCAGAGTCAATTCAACCCCTCCATTCTTCCATTCAGGAGTGGACTATGCCGGTCCAATACAAATTCGAACATCCGAGGGAAGAGGGAATTCTTCATACAAGGAGTACATTGCTGTTTTTGTCTGTCTATCAACCAAGGCAATACACCTAGAAGCCCTCAGCGACATGACAACTAATAGCTTCCTAGCAGTCTTCAGGAGGCTCACCGCCCGAAGAGGACGCTGTGCACATCTATATAGCTACAACGGAACAAATTTCGTCGGCTCAAGAAAAGTTTTAGACCAGGAGATCCGTCAAGCAATTGAAGGCCCAGTTATTGAAGAAAATTTAGCAACCGTTGGTACTCAATGGCACTTCCACATTTCGGAGGGATATGGGAAGCAGGGGTAAAATCAATGAATCATCATCTGAAAAGAACAATTGGCAACTGGGTACTGTCCGTGCCGTTTGATAAATATCAAACGAAATTGTGAGGTTTGCTACGATTGCTTGCCTGCGAATTGATCTTATATTTGGGACTATCGAAATAATTTTGATTCGCAGCGTGGACGTTTCTGGCCGTCCCACGAAACGGATTGACACTCAGCTGGAATATCGGCGATTGTCATTTGAGGTTATTGCACAGAAATAAAACTAGCCTATAAATATAACGTCCACGAAAGTTAAAACGGCAATAATTCAAATCCCGTAAAGTATAATTAAAGCACCTGTCAGAGTACAGTAAAACTTGCACGTACGTCCGAGTACGTTAGAGTAAACTTCGTTTGAGCTATAGATTTGCAAATTACAAAATCAATCTCATATTTTATTTGGAAATAGTCAAGCATTGCAAAAATCGACACTTACCCCGTAGTAAAATATTTGGTCACGGCGTGCAGATGACCTTCGCAGGCGCCGAAGTGTTGATAACATTAGGTGAAATTTGACCCGTGGCCCAGGGCCAGGTGCACATGCATGCTATCGCAAGGACGTGCACGTGTATAGGTGTTCACTTAAATTAAACAACTCATAGTAACAATCAAGTCAGTTTGTAATTAAAATAAATTAGAATCTCCCGTTTGTTTACACCGACACTAGTAAACATTTTTAAGTTTTGTTTTGGTGTTACAGTTTCGCCAACTTTACCAAACGAACGTGGTGAAGTTCGCTGGCATACTTCGATGTACCAGAGGTAGCCTACCACCCAAGGGACCAGCCGTAGGACCAAAACTTGAATATAATACAACTAGTAGTTTATTTAGAATAAAAACAAATTTACTTTATCTTTATATGTGTAATTAATAGGGATTAAGTATATATATTATTAAGTCTCGTTTTTTTAAATCAGTCAAGGTACAAGCAATCAGAACCCTGACCTAAGTAAGAGCTATCAACCAAAAAGGGCACATTTAATAATGCTACAAGCTGACTTTTCCAAATTAAATAAGATCCAGAAATCATTGTAAAGCCCCAGCTAGTATCACACTTGGAACTGTACTCACATAAATTTTCGGAGTAAACGATAAAGTCTATCAAGATATTGATAGACTCGACAAAAATCAACAGGAGTTAATAAACGTGAACAGTCAACAATCTAAATTCTTGCTGTCAACGCTTTCAAGATTTAATGAAACCGAAAAACAAATCGACAAGAAGCTGGAACATTTCCAAGAGAAACTGAACCAAGGAATCAGGGCAATCAACAACATGGACAAATGGTATAAGGCAACCGACTCCAACCGACTGAACATTCACATCATCAGTGTGTACCAAGTCGCCACCAATGTCATCAATGAGCTGTGCAATTACCATACAAGCATTTTGAACGTTCATTTCCAACAAGGTAACTTGTACGAGCTAATAACGCCTGCCCAAATCAAGCAAATTCTCGCAAATGCAACCAGTAAACTCTCGCCAAACCTAGAAATTTTACCGTCCCCAATCCTAAAGGTCGACATTGAACATGATGACATCTACATCAACGTTCAAGGATACTTCATCATAGTAAAAAAAACTGAATACACCTTAATCAAGGTGACACCAATTGCTCTCCAAATTAACAATGGGTCCTACTGGGTGATCGATGTGCCAAAAGGGATTTTCGCTGTGGATTACAACCTACAGATGTACTTTCAAGAGACAGATGAGGAATTTAAAGAAAATCTCAGAATTACTCCAAACACTTATATTTGCAGTCCAACGGTCTTAAAAGGAATTGAAAACAACCCAAATTGCATCATTGATGATATATATCATCGAACAGAAATCAGTCAATGTAGCCTACGAAGACATCGTATTCAGTCCATTATTTGGAAACAACTATTATATGGAAAACACCTGAATGTTCGTAGTCAGCAAGCCAACCCGAATAGCTATTACTTGTAGTGGCAATAAGGAAGAAGTCACACTACAGGTGTCATTCTAATTTCGTCAGATTGCATCATCCAAACTACGAGGAATACGTTAACTTCAAGGCACAAAAAGAAATTCAAAATCCTAGCAGGATATTCCAAGGCTATCAGCATCAATTTTACCAACACAGTAACACCAAACTTCTTTTCAGAAATTGCAGTGGAGCTAGTATTAAAACAATCAGACCACTTTGAGGATCTGCAAACTTCGCAATTGGATTTCCAGCAGCATCTAAAACACATTACATGGTAAACCATCCGGCATTATTCATATCTATCCAGCGGGATCACCGGCAGCATATTGGGAGGTGCTGCTCTAATAGGAGTTCTCTATTACATCCGAAGAAGACTAGTCCGAAGGAAGCCTCCACCCAAGCAACGCCAGCCAGCAGTGGAAGGATATCCTTTAAAAACCCTTAATATAGAAGAAACAGTATAGCTTTCTTGGTTTGCTTTTTTGTGGCCTAAAACTAACAATATGTTTAAATTTAGATTAAAAAGATGTAAATTTCAGTCCAAATTTACGAAATATCGTTCACAATTTAAAAGCCAGTGTTGTTTCGCAATCAAACGAGTTAAAGGCCAGAAAACTGCAAACCTGCAAATCGCGCAAATAAACGACCCACAATCTCGAGTTCAGCGCACGGACTTGCAAACGCATGCGAAACCATAACAGCTTACCGCCTGCTAACTTATTGTTTTGTAATATTAGAATCGTTCCACTAATCTACACTTTGCACTTTGAAATGTTAATTTAGTTCTAAGCAATTATCTTTTGTATAAAAGCCCGTCTATTTTTGTAATAAAATCAATCAACATCTAATGTTTGATTTATTCGCAACGTTGCTGCCCTCTGCCAAGCCATAATTCATAAAACGTGAGGCTGCGTTTTAAAGGGTAGCAACACCATCATCCCTTTAAGTGACATTGACTAAACTGGCTTAATACATGAATGCAATCTCATTCATGTGCTTAAAAATTAAGGATAGTTCTTGTTTAGAAATCAGAGAATAAAGAAGTGTTGCCTGATTATCTGTTATCTATCAACACGAGCGCGAGTTGACCTCAGGTCAAATAATAAGTAATTGTATCCAACGGTTTTCTTATAAAAGTGAATTTTAATTTTAAGTGTAATAATAGTGCAAACAGAAGCGAACCCCAGCCGGGGTTCCCAGCCTCGTAACAATGAGTAAGAGAACAAATGATAGCCTTTCACCTCCAGTAATAACAAATAAGATATATTATTTTGAACCTACTAACCTTATCACAGCCAACAAATATTATCTCTCAAATGATAGCATACAAAATGCCAGCAATATAATTGATCAAGGTAAACATGCAGCTGCAATTGCCCAAATGGAAACAGATCAACAAAATAGTGTCACAAATGCACCTCAAGATAACAAAATAAAAATACCACCAGTATTCTTACACTATGCAGCAAATTTAAAATACCAAGAAATAATCAAAGACCTTAAAGAGCAAACAAAAGCAAACTTTGATACTGCACTAAAAGGTGATAAAATTAAAATCAATTTAACCACGATTGAAGACTATAGAAAAATGACTAAATTCTACGCAGACAACCTGAATTATCACACCTTTAAAGACCCAGAGAAAAACAACCTATCAGTCATCATTAGATCCCTCCCGGTATCAATCATAGAAAATGAAGTATTAGAAGAACTAAAAAAATAAACTACCCGGTCTTAAAGGTAGTACGCCTATACAATAGAGACAAAAAACCAATACCCTTATGTGTGGTGGATTTAGATACCACAGATAAAGCAAAACAGATTCTGAATTTACAGAAAATACAGATCAGTATAATTGAAGTTGAACCTAGACGAAAATCAAGTGACATTCCTCAATGTAAAAAATGCCAACGGTACGGACACACGCGCAACTATTGCAGAATGGAACCCAGATGTGTCAAATGCACAGGCAGCCACGACTTTACCCAATGTCCAAAAAAGCAAAATACACTACCACAGTGCGTAAACTGTGGAGAGAATCACCCCGCCAACTTTACAGGATGCAGTTATTATCAAAAACTAAATCGCCACATAAACAGTTCCAGACAAAATCGGACCTTAATTACAAACCAAACTGAACCCAGTTCTAACCAGAATAATTATCAACAAACTCGGAATAATGATTACGATAGATCCTTTCCTAGACTTCCAACCAACTTAAGTAAATTTAATTACACAAATAAACAAGAAACGCAAGACTTTGTAACACAATAATCACAAAAATGGTTGAATTAATAATACCGCACCTAGACAAAATCGTACCTTTCCTTACAACATTAATTTCTCAATTACCCACTCATGGACATAATTAAGAAACGCATAATCAGTAATTTAACTGTCCTTAACTGGAACGCTGATGGTATTAAAAGGCAGCGTGCTTTATTCTTGGAATTTCTAGTTACACACAACGTAGATGTTACATGTATATCAGAAATACACCTACACAACATAGAAACATTTAAAATACCAGCATATGAAATATATAGATCAGATCGAAACACTTCAACTGCAGCAGGAGGCGTAGTAATAATTATCAAGCGTAAATTAGATCATCATCCATTAATAAATCTAGAACTCGAAAACCTAGAAACAGTATCTATCAAACTGAGTTTAGAAAACAATATAAAAATTACGATTAATGCTGCATATAAGCAACCAAATAAAAAAAATTCTGGAAAGCGATGTCAATAAAATATTTAATGGCAATCACCAAACATTAGTCATAGGTGATTTGAACTCTAAACTTACGGACTGGGGATGCAGAGCCACAAACCCAAATGGTGTTAGGTTAAATAATATTATTATAAACCACGGAATACAAATAGCAACTCCCACAGATTATACATAGTATCCCAGAAGACCGGATCATAAACCAGACATATTAGATATAGTCCTGTTTAAAAACTTTAACAAACCAATTTATCAAACTGTGCTAAATGAGCTTGATTCTGATCATCTACCAGTGATCATCTCATTCTTCAATGCACCGCAATTAATACCGATGATACCTAAATTAATAGAAGGCAAAGTTGATTGGGTAATATTTCAGACTGAATTAGACAAAAACTTGAAAAACCCATACCCCATACAAACAACAAACGACATAGATGAAGTCGTGCACCAATATACGGAAACAGTAAGAACTAGCATACAATCAGCAGTAACACAAAATAATAACAAACCACGAAAATATCCCCAAACACCAGTAAAAATTCTAAACTTAATTAAACTTAAAAACAAAACCAGACGTGAGTGGCAAAGAACACACAGGCCACATTTAAAAAAGCTTACCAATCAACTAACCCACCAAGTTAGAATGAAGCTAGACGAGTATAAACTCAACATGTATCACAAATACATAGAGGATTTACAACCTCGAGATGCAACAATGTGGTAGGCCACCAAAAGACTAATTCGGCAACCAAACATAATACATCCACTAACAGACAACAACCTCCAATATGTCACCAATGATGAAAAAGCCAACCTATTAGCATCGAATTTTGAACAAGTCTTTACACCAAATGACACAGACACAACCCAAGAATACCAACAAGAAGTAAACGAAACTATTCATAACTATAATAGACAGACACAAAGAGAGGTCGTACCAACGTCACCATCAGAAATTAAACAAATTATCACAATACTTCCACTAAAAAAATTACCGGGACAGGACATGATCACAAACTCAATACTGAAACAACTCACAATAAAGTCACTAGCATTCCTGGCAACAATATTTAATGCTTGCCTCCGACTCGGGTATTTTCCAAAGAAATGGAAATAAGCCATCATTCTACCATTTCACAAAAGTGGAAAGGATAAACATAAACCAGACACCTATCGCCCAGTTAGCCTTCTGTAAACGCTTTTGGAGAAAATTATTCATACACGACTAAATGTAATTCTGGAAGAGAAGAATATCGTACCAGAATATCAATTTGGCTTTTAAAAAAAAAACACTCGATATCGCACCAGCTTTTAAGAATAACGGAGACAATAGAACAAGGCTTTGAGAACAAGAAATACACAGTTATTTGTTTCATCGATCTTCAAAACGCATTTGATAGGGTATGCCATGATGGACTTCGATATAAGATGATAAAATTAGAACTCCCACATTATCCTATTGACATCATCACCTCATTCATTACAGATAAAGTATTCGCTGTTCGAGTACAGGCAACCCTATCGACTAATAGAGCTATTAACGCTGGAGTACCACAGGGGAGTATATTAGGACCAACTCTGATTAACATTTACGCGCATGATCTACAAACCACAAATAATGCCTCCATAGCTATGTTTGCTGACGACACAGCAGTAATTACACAAAATTAAAATCTCCAGTCAGCGGTTAACCAACTACAAAACGCTCTACACTCAATTTGCACATGGTATGACAAATGGAAAATTAAAATCAATCCAACGAAAAGCCAGGTAAAAGTCTTCACCTTGAAATAAATTCCAGACCTTCCAAATGTAACAATCAATCAATGTATAATTGAATGGAACGCAAGAGATATGGCAGTCAAATATCTAGGGGTTCACTTGGACACCCGACTTGGGTGGGGAATCCATGTTAATAAGAAGATATGTGAATGTTATGCGAGACTCTCGCTACTCATCATCATCAGCCTCTTTCATTCCAGTATTGGACATAGGCCTCCTCCATTTCTTTCCATAATGTTTTGTCTGTGGCCTTTCTTGACCAATCATAACCACTGACTTTTTTTATATCATCCGCCCAACGAAGCAAAGGCCTTCCTCTCTTTCTCTTTCTTGTCCATGGTCTCCACTGTTGTATTTGGTAATTCCATCTGTTATCTGTATACCTTGCATTGTGACCTGCCCATTTCCATTTTATTTGACTTACATGTGTCACTATATCCTTTACATTAGTCCTTCGGGGGATTTCGTCATTTCGTATTTTATCTTTCAAGAATATACGTATCATCGTGCGTTCCATTGCTCTCTGTGTTTTTGCGAGGCGGTCTATATTTCTTTTTGTGAAGGTCCAAACTTGTGCTCCATATGTCAAAACTGGAAGTATACATTTGTCGAACACTTGGCTTCACATGTGTAGTGGAATGTTTTGGTTTTTTAAAATGTAACTCATTCTTGCAAATGCCGCCCACCCTAAGCGCACTCTTCTGTCTATTTCCGCTGTTTGATTTTATTTTAGTGGTTTGATCTTCTGTCCCAGGTATATATATTCATGTACTTGTTCCACTTTTTGTTCGTTTATCTTTATATTCATCTCTTCCTAAGTGTTCGTCATTACCTTTGTTTTTCTATAGTTCATTTTTAATCCAATTTGTCTTGATATCATATCCAATTCATTCAGCATTATTTCTAGGCCTTCCTTTGATTCAGAGATTACAATTACGTCATCGGCGAAGCGGAGATGGTTTAATCTTGATTCGTTGATGTTAAGACCTTTGCTCTCCCATAACAAATTTTTAAATATATCTGCCAGTACCGCATTGAACAACTGAGGGGACATTGGCGTACTCCTCTTTTTATTGGAATTGGTTACGGATTTGTATGGAGTCTGATTGTCGATGTTGCATTCTGGTAGATAGTCTTTACAACTTGGGTGTATCTGTAGTCGATTCTACTGTTTTGTAGTGCTTCTAAAACTGCCCACTGTTCTACACTGTCAAATGCCTTTTCATACTCCACAAATCCAAAATATAGTGGTATTTGGTATTCTATAGCCTTTTCAATTAGGATCTTGACAGTGTGAAGGTGATCGCAGGTACTAAAGCCTTCCCTGAACCCAGCCTGTTCCACTGACTGACGTGCGTCTAGTTTGTTATTAAGCCTTTTTGTTATAATCTTTGTGAAAAGTTTGTAAATTTGTGAGAAAAGTGTTATCGGTCTGTAGTTTCGTAAATCAGTTTTATCGCCTTTTTTAAACAGTATAATCATATTCTCTTCATTCCAGTGAAATGGTATATTGGTTTTATGCAAGCATTTATTGAGTAATATCACTATTAGGTCTAAAGCTTGTTCACCTCCTAGTTTTAACATTTCGGTCAGGACTTCGTCTCTGCCTGCTACTTTGTTGTTTTTCATATATTTTAGAGCATTTTTAACTTCGTCTTTGTTTATGTCTGGGATTTCCTCAGAGTTGAAATTCATTACCTTCCTTTTTAACTTGTCTTTAATTGTTAATGGCTCTGGTTTTTTTGTGTTATACAAATCTGTATAAAAGTCTTCCGCTATTTTTTGTATTTCTATTAAATCTCTTGTTATAGCTCCATTTTTATCTTTCAGGACATGTATCTGAAGTTTACCTATGACTGGTTTAAGACATTTCATGTTTTTGTTTTTCTCAATTGTTTTCTTTATCATTTCCTCCTGTTCTTTCATTTTCTCTTTCCTGATCTTCGTTCTGATAGCCTTACTAATTTCTGAATACTCTGCGGTGTTTCGGTTTCCATTTCTCCACATCTGTCGTTTTGTTTCTATTAGTTTTTTAGTTTCATATGAAATTGGTTGGTTCTTTTTTTTGTCTTGCTATTTCTAGTGCCGTTTCTGTGAGTGATTGTGTTAAAATTTCATTGAGTTGTTCTATAGTTTTGTGTTCTAAATTTGATTTTTTTTCTAATTTTTGGTTTATTTCCGCTACTATACCCGTTAATTAATAGAAAATCTCACTTGCGCATAGAGTGCAGCATGCTTATATACAAGACCATTCTACGCCCAATCATGACTTCTGCATGTTTAGTTTGGAGCACCACAGCTAAGACTCACTCACGAAAACTCCAAGTCCTACAAATCAAAATCACAAGAATTGCAGTGAACGCCCCGTGGTTCGTCAGAAACGAACAAATTCACAGTGAACTAAACTTACCTAATGTGTCAGACTTTATAAATACTTTGTGTACAAGATTCTTTGCCAAAATATCGGAGTGTTCAAGTGCAGTGTATTATAATCTAGGCCAAAAGAACCGACATCAGAGACTCAAAAGAAAACTCCCACAAGACTTATTACCCTAGTTTAAATAATTACAACTAAGCATGATTAACGTTAGCTAACTCTTATACATCTCACATTCAGTGGTACCGGTACAGAGGAGTCAAATGATGACCTCACTATGTATTAATTAAAAATTGTTATGTTTAACAGAATCATGTATAGCAGATATATGCTGAGCTGATTAAATTCTAATAAAAAAAAATTAGGGATAAAGAACCAGTGCAATCAACAGAAACCTGATCCAGCCTCCAGGTATTAATGTTCAAGGAGGTATAATGAGCCCTATATTGTTCCTAGAAGTCATGGATGATCTAATCAAAGAGACAAGAGAAGAGGCAAAGGGAATAGTGATAGAAAAGTGGAACATGAAGAGGTGAAAATAACGGAATGTGCCTTCGCAGACGATATCGCAGTGTTTGCAAAATCAGAAAGAGATATCAACGAAAATATGAACAGGTGGAAGACAGCATCAGAAAAGAGAGGACTAAGAATAAACAGGGAGAAAACGAAAGTGATCGTCATAAGTAGCCAAAAAAAAAAGGAGTGAATATACGTGTAAACAGTGAAAAACTAGAATATGTAGAAACATTTAAATACTTAGGTACCATAAATAATAGACAGTTAAGGAAAGGTAGAAGTGAATATTGACAATAGAATAAAATCGGCATCCAACATGTTCACGGTTCTAAAAAGATCTTTTATAAACAAAAAAGAGAATTGTACAAAAACAAAATTAACGGTGTACTGAACAATGTATACCCAATACTAATATGATGAAGCAAATCGTGGGTTATAAACAAGAGAAATCATTCAAAAATACAAGCCACGGAGATGATATATCTTAGGAGAGTGTTAGGAGTAACAAGATTAGATAGGTTTAGAAAAGCAGAAATAAGAAGCAGACTAAGAGTAGAACCAATACAAAAGAACATAGAAGAAGGGCAATTAAGATGGTTTGGACACATATGCCGAATAAAAAACAAGAAAACAAACTAAGAAAGTGTGGGAAGCAAGAGCAGAGGGAAAGAGGAAGAGAGGATGGCCAAAAGAAACATGGAACCAGGCGATTGGAAAAGTAATAAAAAGGAAGGGCAAAACATGGAACCAGGTAAAAGAACTCACAGAAGATAGAAAAGAGTGGAGAAAAATATTAAACAAGAAACCTTGACACCCAATGGGTACAAAGAGAAAGGATTAAGTAGAATACTGGAGAGCGGGTTTAGTATTCTTTTTATCTTAGACAGCCTCCACTACCTCAAGTACCTCCGCCAAATTTAAAGATGCACATATACCCTCAGCGGCTTGGTGCGCCTGGCACCCCGACACTGTGTAAACGGTATAAGGGGTTACAGATTATGTATGTGTATGTCAGAATTCTTCTAACGTAACGTAACATTTTAATATTTCATAAACAAATTTAGCAGTCTTAAATAAATTAGGGCTTTTATCGATTCAAATACAAATCTACTAATTGGTCATGCATGCTTCAGACTTTTCTGTCTCTACTATTTTTTGTTACTTTTGTGGAGTAGGTCTATTGCACTTGAGTAGATTGATAAAGTGAGAAGTGGCAAAGTGGTTTAATGGCGAAATCGTTTGCATTGCTAATCTACGTCATTGTTAATAGATGTTTTAATACGGTTGTTAATATTAGGCATTTGTGGAAATTAAACACTGAGATATGTACCATTTCCGAGTCGTTAGTCAGATGATGAATCGGTACAGAATTTGAATAAATAATTACAGAATGTACAGCTATGTATCTGTAACATAACCCAAAATGTACCAAATTGTGCGTTTATTAGCGTGATTTGTTTGTCACAAACTTATTAATCTGGTGCACTACACGCTTCTGGTAGATTCCGTACAATTTTCAAACTCTGTAAGTTTAGATAACAACGGCTTGTATTTTCAACAGTATTTGGTGTGTGTATTTTGCACCGTTAATAATATTTGTAAATCTCTATATTTCAGCAAGCAACTGATGAAAAGCATTTGTAATATGAATATTCTCTTCTTTCAGAACCACAGCAAAACTCCTAAGTGTAACATCTAGCACCGTAAGTGTAACAACCAGTAGGTACAATAGCGATGAGGTGAAGATGATTTACGTTATAGGCTTCAAGTAAGCATATAAATAGGTAATTGTTTTGTGGATATGAGAAAAAATTGTTAGCGGTCATAAAATACTCCGCTCACTTAATTATATATTTTTGCAATAGCTTTTATGTTCATCTTGTATTTTCTAATGTTGCTTATAAACTAGTTAATTGTGGCTGTTAAAATAACTGGTTAATTATATAGACTATACCATTCATGAGGTTAGAAACCAATAAGAATGCGTAATTTGCCTGTTTCCATGTATTACAATAATTATTTCAGCAACTACGGCGATATCTACTCGATTATACAAACGTTTCTATAACCGGTGTAATACTAACTATAATCGCAGTTATTAAAATCACATAGCCTTGAAAAAATGTGACTGATACTCTAAACCCATATTAAAACCACATAAACGAATTAAAAATCTGACAAGTAAACAAAATTATTAAATTTATGAATCTCCTGTTTACTTTTTTATTTTATTTAATTCCTTTACTCATGGTATAGTCTACCTCTATACAACTTAACAATCGAAAATTCTCGAGACTCGAGCGTCTCATGGTATTTTGGGCAATACTGCTGATATAATTGATTATTTTTGATGGTCTAGTTGTATAATATATGAATATTGCCCTACAACTTTGTAACCCAAATCCGGGGCTAGTTGAGCATTGTTCCGCCAGATGCAAGCGTATAAACCACCAGCCTCTACACCACAAGGTAAAATGAGATTACCGACAATACATATTGAAACAACCAATAGCGTGAGATTATTTGTTGTAGTCTCTATAGAGATTAGTGATGGGCATAACCGGACAATTTTCATAACCGAATTATTTGCATTTGAATGATATTAATAACCGAATGATTATTTGAGTAATCATTCGAATAAATTTTGGCTCTCGATTCGTTTCGATTTTGCCGGTTTGCCGGTTACGCGGTTCAGCGTCATCTACATTGGCATCGTAACTTGCAGATAGTAGCAGAGGAACTCAATTAATCGTTAATTATAATAATTGTATAAATGATTTTCATTTGATTTCTAAGGAGTTTGTGCAATAAGTAATTGTGGATATGAATGAAATATATCTGGATACACCTTTATTGTTTTCGATTGCTGGCGATTTATAATAATATAATAATAATTAATAATATATTGTTGTATTTGTATGAGTTTTACGACTCGCTATTCTGCATTAGCTCGATTACTCCTGCATTCTTCCGATCTATAACCAAAACATAATATGTGCATTATGTGTCATGTATTGGAAATTAAGAGGTACTTATTAAGAAGGGTAGAAAGAAAGAAATATGCGGCATTGCTTGCTAATCGCAATAAAAAACAGTGGTAAAACGTTTATGTTTATCGTCCAGCCGGGTTAAAGGCGGCAAAAAATTGATGTATGTGCATATCATATGACGACGGATCGACCGCGAGCCTCAGTCTGCAAGGAAGCAAGGAGAAAACTGTAGAGCGAGACGCCCAAATGGTGTTTTCAGCACAATCTACCTTGCTTATGGTTATGAGTTATGAATGACGTATTATTTACAGAATTTCAATCACTTGCAGGTCGCCGAGATACGGCACGTAGTAGACATCAGGATGAGGTTATTTTTCATTCGAATACTTGGAACGAAAACCGAGTTACGAAGGTTATTTCAATAACCGGATAACCAGTTATTTTTCATTCGATAAGCCCATCACTAATAGAGATGATTGAATTCAGTTGATTATTTTACGCGTGTGTCATTTCAGCAATAATTTATGCCCCTTGGACGTTAGAAAATTTTTGTTTATCAAGAAAATTAACGAGTATCCCTTGTCCACTGAGTATTAGTGTCACACATTTTTAGAGAGCTAAAATTTAAAAAGTTCAGCCAATCACATGCGAATGACATCAGTATTTTGCACTAGTACAAATTATTGTTAATTTTTCATTTTTTGCACTATTGCAATTTGCCAATACATTCTGGAATTAAAAATTATTTAGGTTTTTGTACGTACGTTAATATTAAATAAAATTTTCTAATTTAAAAGTAGATATTAACTTTTAAGGAAATAGTCTGTTGAATATCCCTTGTGCCAATTAAGTTGGCTAATGTTTTTAAATGTACGCTACTTGCTTTCATGCACTTGAAAAAATGTTCTGCACTTCGGATATTGCTACTGGTAATTTAACTCTTATCATTAAGATCATGTGAGCCGTTATTGTCATTATGACAGCGCATAAAATTAGGGCAAACTTTGTATCTGATACTAAACCGCCTTCCTTTCACGAACTACTCGTGTAGTGTGGTAGCAATGGTGCTAACATCAAAATAAACAAACAAAAATAAAAACTCCTTACATTTTCCTAAATTATGTTCGATTTCATTTTTCAATACAGAATATAGTTAAGTTGCTGTTTTAAATTAAATGTGGGTTTCCTGTCGGCAACTTGTCTCTACAAACTGTCATATAAAATGACTCGTCATTTTGTAATGAACGGTTTGTATCGTCAAGTTTCCTGGCACCCCAATTTTCGTTCGTTAGAATGGCAACTATATCCGAATAAAAGATGACGTCTTGTCTAATAATTTGTGATCATTTTTGCTAGCTCCATAATGCTTTTGCAAACAGTAGCTTGTAAAATATGAATTATTTTATGTAATTGTCGAGTGAATGTAGGGCTGTAGCAGCTACAAAGTTAGCAAACTATTTATTTGCCCCAAAAATGTTCATGTTGTCAATATTAACATTCAACAACTTAACTTTACAAGAAAGTATATCCTGGAAAGTTTCCACCACAGCAGTGTGATGCTGATCAGACAGGATACATAGAATGATACAAAGTATAACCAGTTGAAACTGCTAAGTCTAACATTACCAGACGAACTTCTAGAGAGCAATTAAAATTTTGTTTAATTTTTTGTAAAAGTTATTTGCCATTTTGTCTTTGCTTCTTACGAGATGGGAGGTTGGTTCTTCAGATATCCCCATTATAATTTTTCATGTTCTATCTGAAGTCAAAATTTAAAAATTTCCAAAAATCATTCGTCGGTGATTGAAGATTAATATGTGCCGCACTGAAACAAATCATCCAATGGAAATAAAAATGCAGTAAATTATTGAGTAATCAGTAAAACAATGCCAATAATAATTGTAGCTTTTCTAGCAACACTTGCTTGTACAAATAATTATAATTGAAATTATTTACACAGGTTTTGTAACTATTTCGCCGTTATTATTTCCATTTTGTTAACAATGAAACATCATCATTATGTCCAAACATTTTTATAATAACCAAACGTCTCGCTTCCACTACTTAAAATATCTTACTTGGCTTTTATCAGATCCTCTTTGATAATAATTTGTATATGTTTGCACTAGTGTGAACCAACTGCAGCACTGAGGAATCTTTCTGTTTGATTCACACAGATGCGTGCATCAAAACCTTTTTGATTATAATTAATCATGTAATTCAAGTCATAACTGTTCTATCTCATTCAAAGGTCGTGGTAAAGCCAAATTTGCATCTTGCCGTATTTGTTTGCCTCTGTTAATATTGGAAAGGAATTTGTAAGCTTCCCTTAATGACTTTTAAGCGGATGGATACATTTTCTACTAGAACTTAAGCCGACTTAGCATATTTTGGAATCATGGGTTTATGGATTTCGTTCAATTGCCTCATTGAGAGAGATTAGCATTAAGATTCTTAGAATAAGTATTTATTCCTACGTGCGACGCTCCGATTGGCTACGCAGGATCGCCTCAGCCAATAGTGTTTGAGCTTGCCCCTCCTTGATGAATTTGCGAGTTCGGCTCGTTGTAAATTCAGAGTTAGTTAGATTCAGAGTTTCGAGTATGCAAGTTCAGCTATGCTTTGTGCTGGGTTGCAGTCGTTCTAACTCCCTGGGAAAGACGTTTCCAGGTTGTTTTGTGTTACGGTTACGCGCAATTCGCTATTCTCGCGTGGCCAATCCAAGCGTGTCACAACAGTTGAAGCTTTTGTAGAAAACCATCGGTCCATCAGTGACGTTTGTAATCGTTGTTACTCAATATACTCGTGTTTGTTAAGTCTTGTTTCACTCCAACAACTAACTGAACCCAAGTTAGGGTTATTAAGTGGCAGTTCCCGGCAATCCCATTGAACCGGAATTCGCAGCGGATTAACTGGAGGCCCCATTCGTGGAAGCCTCTTATCAAGTTAATCATACAAAAAACATTGGTCCTTCGAGCCGGATGTGGAAGAAGCTAAAAAACGCGAGTGTACAAGTTTCCAGTAGCTGGTGGATGCAATCGCTCCAACATCATTTCGTCGGAGATTGTCAAGAAGCTTCGCCAACACCAGGAAATTCAACCATCGAGAGCTTACACCGAGTCCAGTTCCCACGTCAAGCGGCAGCGATCGGCAGCGGGTTGGTTTTCTGTTCGTCAAGAAGTTACTACGTTCTCAAATCAAAAGTAAGTCCTTTTCCATTACACCTTCGTTTAGTGTTGTTTTTTGCTTGTGTCAGTCATGGTGGAAACTCGTTCGACATCAGCGGTCATGTCGGAAACTCACGCTTTAACCACTCGTTGCAAATTCATAAAAGCCCAAGTAGATCGTTTTGAAACTCTATTTCATAGAATTTCTTCGTCCAGCCCCGTGAACGCTCACGAGGTCGGCAACTTGTCAAAAGAATTTAGTTGTTTCCAAAATTTGTTGGATGAGTATAAGAAGTCAATGGAGGGCCTAATGGAGGCCGACGCTGAACACTTTGACGAACTATTCAAGGAATTCGACTCTTTTATGACTCATTTTAACGAGATTAGTAGCACAGTCGAGGAATTCTTATCAAAAAATAAGATCAGTCCGGGTATAAAACCGAATCTAGGTCAAAATTCTTTGCAAAGTGGCCCTTCAGGAGAGCTCGCTGGATTAAGATTACCACCCTTAGATTTGCCTTCCTTTTCGGGGAAATTCGAGAATTGGGTTCAATTTCATGACTCCTTTACGTCGCTTATTCATAACAACGCTAATTTAACCAACGTTCAGAAATTTTACTATTTGATTTCTTCCCTTAAGGGAGAAGCTGCTAGTTCAATCTCGTCGTTAAAAGTTACCAACGATAACTATACCATTGCTTGGGATATCCTAGTCAAGCGATTTGAAAATAAGAAACTGATAGTAAAATCAAACATAAATGCGCTATTCAGTTTAGAGAGCGTAAAAAAGGATTCACATTCGTCTGTTCAAAGGCTGCTCGATAGTGTAGTTAGAATTTTGGAAATTTTAAGGCGTACGGGGAACCCACAGTCGACACCATACTAATACATATCATAGTTTCGAAGCTCAGCTCAGCAATGCAGACTGACTGGGAATTATGCAAACATGCCGGACAATTTCCTACTTTGCGAGAGTTGTTAGATTTTTTAGAGAGCAAAAGTCACTTATTAGGTTCGCTGGAAGCTGCTAAAATAGGTTCGAGTTTGGGAAATCAGGGATCCGAGCAAAAAAGTCATGCACGCGCTCATGTAGCCAGAGAGCAAGGTAATCACTCTTGTGATTTTTGCAAAAATAGTAATCATTCGATTAGCGCTTGCGAATCATTTTCAAAATTGTCGGTAAACGCTCGTATCGAAGAGGCGCGTCGTTTGAAATTATGCAACAATTGTCTCAAGCCCGGACATTTCGTGGTAAAATGCACATCGTCGAGATGCCGCGTATGCAGAAAAAAACACCATACTTTACTGTGTTTGCGTCCAAAGCGCGACGCGCACGAAAATACTCCGTCGCCGCGTCCTGGACCGCCAGAAACCAGCAGTGACGCACGGAAGGTCGGGGCCGTCGCCCCGAGCGAGGCACCCCTCGCATCCGTTTCAGCAGCCTGTAGCCGTCCTGCAATCGCGGCGCCAGCGCAAGTTTTATTGTCCACGGTTAGCGTATTCGTAGAAGGATCCTCCGGGTCATTTTCCCGGGCAAAATCTCTTTTGGACCCCGGATCCCAACTTAACTTAGTTAGCGCCGACTTGTGTCAAAATTTGAAAATTGAGAAACGAGGTAATGTAACCTCACTGTCGGGTGTTGGTGCCAGGGCTCTGAACGCTGAATTCAGGGCAAACGTTCGAATCCGCTCCCGCAACGGGAAATACGAGGACATTTTGAGCTGTGTTGTGTTAGACAAAATTACGGACCCTCTGCCGTCCCTTTCTTTCTCGTTGAGGGATTTGAAGATCCCACCAAACATTGTGCTAGCCGATTTAGATTGTAATACACCGGGAAAGATTGATCTTTTATTAGGCGCGAATGTCTTTTGGCAAGTGCTCTGTCAGGGACAGGTGAAATTGGGCCCAGAGAAGCCATTCTTAACAAAAACTTTTTTTGGTTGGGCTTTAGGCGGAAACATGAACGTCGAAAATCGAGCGCTCATGCGTTCAAATAGAGTTCATTTAAGTGTAGCCGGCATCGAGCACGGCATTCAGAGATTTTGGGAAATCGAGGGGGCTTACGGTTCATCCGGCCGACTCTCTGCTGATGGCAAATTTTGCGAAGACCATTTTCAATCGACTACGAAACGGGCGTCGTCGGAGCCGCGTAGGTTCATCGTGAGCATACCTTTCAGGAAAGATGCTCCATCGCTGGGACACTCACGCGGTATAGCGTTAAAGCGTTTCTATTCATTAGAAAACAAATTGTCAAAAAATCCCGAGTTGAAAACCGCGTATTCCGCATTTCTCAAAGAATACGAGTCGCTTGGTCACTTGAGCAAGGTGGACGACGAAGCGAGTCTTCCTCATCCTTGGTTTTATTTGCCACATTTGCCAGTCATAAAGGAGGACAGTTCAACGACCAAACATCGCGTTGTTTTTGACGGCAGTTGTGCGTCCTCCTCCGGAGTATCGCTTAACGACCTTCAACATAAGGGCCCAGTGGTCCAGCAGTCGGTGTTTGCAATTCTTTGTCGCTTTAGGCAATTCAAGTACGTGCTGAAAGCAGATTGCGCCAAAATGTATAGGCAAATCCTCGTGGACCCCTCGCAGACGCAATACCAATTAATTTTATGGCGTGACGACAAAACCTTAGCGGTAAAATGCTTCAAATTATTAACGGTCACCTACGGTACTAAATCAGCCTCGTACCTAGCAACTAGGTGCTTGATACAAATCGCCCAGGAAATCGAAGCATCGCTTCCAGAGGCCTCATTGAGAATTAGCCGGGATTTGTATGTAGATGACCTACTGACTGGTTTTGAAAATAGGGCGGAAGCCATAAAAACGCAATTCGAAATTAGTAGCGCTTTGTCGGGGTACGGGTTTGAATTGCGAAAGTGGGCATCCAACGACAGTGAAGTAGCTAGCGCCATTGGTGTAGATCGCGGCAGCGTAGAGCCCATTTCTTTGACGGAAGACGCCACGGAGAAAACTCTCGGCATTTTTTGGGATACTCGGCGGGACGTGCTAAGTTACAGAGTGAACCCTAGCTGTTGCAAATCAGTTACCAAGCGGGCTATACTCTCTAGTATGGCTCAAGTATTCGATCCCTTGGGACTACTTGGTCCAAGCGTTCTAACTTTGAAACTTCTCGTGCAACGGCTTTGGCAGTTGAAGATGTCATGGGACGAAACGGTGCCCATGGAGATGCGCTCCAGATACGACAAACTCCATTCTTCATTACGCTCTTTGGGCTCGTTGGCAATTCCGAGACGGGTAATTTGCGATGACATAAATTCGATAGATCTCCACGGATTTGCGGACGCGAGTTCTGTAGCCTATGGGTGCGCCGTGTATATACGTTGCGTTGACGCGCGCGGTAATGTCGCCACCATTTGCTTTGTGCTAAGTCAAGGGTCGCTCCATTAAAAACAATATCCTTGCCTCGTCTGGAGCTTTGCGCAGCCTTACTGTTGGCTCGTTTGATTAAAACTATACTAGATTCCTCCGCATTTAAATTTGACCGCGTGTACTATTGGTCGGACTCCACCATAACTCTGCACTGGATAAATAAGGATGCGAGTAATTGGAAGACGTTCGTCGCGAACCGGGTGTCAGAGAATTACGAACTAAGCAATAGGGAAGAATGGTTTCACGTACGTACAAATTGCAACCCGTCCGATATAATTAGCAGGGGAATGTTACCCCAAGAGTTACTCAACTCACGCTTGTGGTGGCACGGGCCAGAGTTTTTGTCACAGGCGGACTTAAAACCCCAGCCCGTTAAAATTGATTCGGGTGAGCTAGCAGCCCAAGAGTCGCGCCCAGTAGTGGCCACTCTTCACCATCGCGTCCCAGAATTTGAACTTTTCAGGCGCTATTTCAGTTTCACCGGTGCCAGAAATCAGCTATCGGAATTAAAAAATATCCTGTCAGGCTCTAGTGAGCAATGCATAAGGGAGGAATTGTCGAAACATAGCATTAAGTGGAATTTTATTCCGGCACGCTCTCCGCACTTTGGCGGCATTTGGGAAGCGGGGGTAAAGTCATTGAAATATTATTTAAGGCGAATATCTTGCAATGCAAAGTTAACTTTCGTTGAGTATTACACCATGCTGACTCAAGTGGAGGCGATACTAAATTCCCGTCCACTCTGTGTTCTCCCTACCGACGCCTCATTCCCCGAAGTCCTTACTCCTGCCCACTTCTTGATCGGTCGGAAGCTGACTTCGTTTCCGGAAGCCCAACTCCAGGGCATACCGGAAAATCGTCTCAGCCGCTATGGGCTGGTCCAGCGGCTGTCCCAGCAGTTTTGGGATCGTTGGTCCCGGGACTACCTCCACCTCCTGCAGCGCCGGCCTAAGTGGAAGTCCTCCAGCACTTCTCTAGCCCCCAGGTGGGCGACGTGGTACTCGTCCACGACGAGGCATCTCCAAGCTACCGTTGGCCACTGGCAATCATCTCGGCCACATATCCAGGAGCGGATGGTGTTGTGCGTGTGGTGCAGGTGCGCGATTCCCGAGGGAATCTCCTGAAACGCTCAGTGCGTAAAGTGTACATCCTACCCAAAGACGATCATTGCGATCAAGGGCAATAAACATTGACTTTGCTCTTAGTTGGTAATTTTCGCTAATTGAACATTTTGCTAGGTTTAGTTGTTTCTTTGCTTGTATTCATGCTAGTTGTAAGTTATCTGTAAGGCTCTTGGATTATCATCTGTCCTTAGTTCTTGTTATGCATTTGATTATTTGGTAGTGTCAGATTTCAGTTTAATTTTGGGATTTAATCACGTCGTGCCATAGTCGGCACTTCGGGGGCGGCATGTTTGATTCACACAGATGCGTGCATCAAAACCTTTTTGATTATAATTAATCATGTAATTCAAGTCATAACTGTTCTATCTCATTCAAAGGTCGTGGTAAAGCCAAATTTGCATCTTGCCGTATTTGTTTGCCTCTGTTAATATTGGAAAGGAATTTGTAAGCTTCCCTTAATGGCTTTTAAGCGGATGGATACATTTTCTACTAGAACTTAAGCCGACTTAGCATATTTGGGAATCATGGTTTTATGGGTTTATGGATTTCGTTCAATTGCCTCATTGAGAGAGATTAGCATTAAGATTCTTAGAATAAGTATTTATTCCTACGTGCGACGCTCCGATTGGCTACGCAGGATCGCCTCAGCCAATAGTGTTTGAGCTTGCCCCTCCTTGATGAATTTGCGAGTTCGGCTCGTTGTAAATTCAGAGTTAGTTAGATTCAGAGTTTCGAGTATGCAAGTTCAGCTATGCTTTGTGCTGGGTTGCAGTCGTTCTAACTCCCTGGGAAAGACGTTTCCAGGTTGTTTTGTGTTACGGTTACGCGCAATTCGCTATTCTCGCGTGGCCAATCCAAGCGTGTCACAACAGTTGAAGCTTTTGTAGAAAACCATCGGTCCATCAGTGACGTTTGTAATCGTTGTTACTCAATATACTCGTGTTTGTTAAGTCTTGTTTCACTCCAACAACTAACTGAACCCAAGTTAGGGTTATTAAGTGGCAGTTCCCGGCAATCCCATTGAACCGGAATTCGCAGCGGATTAACTGGAGGCCCCATTCGTGGAAGCCTCTTATCAAGTTAATCATACAAAAAACACTTTCTTTTAATTAAATATCAAAACTAAGCGCAAGTTAATTATAAAATTGAATACAACTGTTCGGGCTTTTATTTGTTTGTTATTGTAGGTCTATTTCTAAGCAATGTTTCGCTTTACAACGTGAAAAAATAAAAATCGAAAAATTTAAAATCAAATTAACATGTTACTGATCTATTGTCAATGCTAGCATTTTGCTAATTTGATCGTTTTTGTTGTAGGAGTGAACATATTTAATATCTATTTGCTCACCTATGATTAGGAGGAATTCTGGAATTTAAACAAACATAATGAACATCAAACAAGAAGCTACTGATAGTGTATCTTGTACTTCTTCAAGAATAAAATCGTGTGTATCGCAGAACGTGGATAACAAAGTACAAGAACAGGAATGCATCAAAAGTACTAACTTAGTTACACATATAAGGACTTACACAAAAGAAAAACTTCATAGCTGCTCTGTTTGTGGATATAAAACCACATGTAGAAGTCATTTAGTTATACATATGAGGTCACATACAGGAGAAACACCTTATAGTTGCTCTATTTGTGAATACAAAGCAACACATAAAGGTGATTTAGTTAGACATATGAGGACACATACGGGAGAAAAGCCTTATAGTTGCTCTCTTTGTGAATACCAAGCCGCACTTAAAAGTTGTTTAGTTACACACATGAGGACTCATACGGGAGAAAAACCTTACAGTTGTTCTACATGTAAATTCAGGACAGCAAGCAGAAGTACTTTAGTTACACATATGAGAACACATACAGAAGAAACACCTTATAGTTGCGCTGTTTGCGGATACAAAACAGCATATAGAACTCATTTAGTTAGACATATGAGGACACATACGGGAGAAAAGCGTTATAGTTGCTATCTTTGTGAATACCAAGCCACACATAAAACTAGCTTAGTTACACACATGAGGACTCATACGGGAGAAAAACCTTATAGTTGCCTTGTTTGTGAATACAAAGCAACTCGGAAACATCATTTAATTACACATATGAGGAAACATACAGGAGAAACACCTTATAGTTGCTCTGTGTGTGAATACCAAGCAACACATAAAATTAGTTTAGTTACTCACATGAGGACTCATACGGGAGAAAAACCTTATCGTTGCGTTGTTTGTGAATACAAAGCAACTCGGAAACATCATTTAATTACACATATTAGGACACATACAGAAGAAAAACCTTATAGTTGCGTTGTTTGCGAATACAAAGCAACTCAGAAACATCATTTAATTACACATATGAGAACTCATACTGGAGAAACACCTTATAGTTGCTCTGTTTGTGAATACCAAGCAGCTAGAAAAGATACTTTAGTTAGCCATATGAGAACTCATACACGCTAAAAACCCTACAGTTGTCATGTATAGAAACAGAAACGTTATAAAATTGAATTATTACTCAAATCTTACCTCATAATGATCAATAACATCCAAATTGTCCCCTCAATAATTTAATGTAGAATGTCAAAGCATATGTATAACAATTATATAAATAAATTATCTATTGTAAATATTTATATCGTACAACTAATTAAGATTATCTAACTAAAATAGTAATATGTTAAATTCTGAATAAATTATATAACTTTATCTGAGAATTGGTATAATATACAGTTGTAGATACTTAAAAATTTCCCATCAGTTAACTTTTTTACAACTTGTACACTGTTAAATTTATTATATATACAGGGTGATTTTAAAATGTTTCGCCAAACTTCGGGGTATTGTTCTACACACCAAGGCAAGTAAAAAAGTTCATGTAAACATGTGTCCGAAAATCGCGCGTTTCCGAGTTACGAGCAATTTTTACTTCCTTTTACTACTATAAAGGAAGTATTGGATTCACCCCAAAAATTCGAAATTGAGTTTTCAACAGATCTTCACGTTTTAGAGTCCCCTGATCCCAAAAAACATATTTTTTTTCATTGGTCTGTGTGTCTGTCTGTCTGTCTGTCTGTGTGTCTGTCTGTCTGTCTGTCTGTGAACAGAATATCTCAAAAACGAAAAGAGGTATGGCATTGAAACTTCATATATAAGTTTTGTGTACTATGTAGATGAGACAGCAAACTTTTGAAGAAAATCGCATAACCGGAAGTAGGTGTTTACTCTTGTGATTTTTCAGTTTTTTTCGATTTTTTCAAAAACGGCTCTAACGATTTTTTTTAAACTTTACATTTTTCTTACATTTTTAATGTGTATTGATGTGAGATAGGTGATTTTCCAGTTGAATACTTCTAAAGTGGGTTTCTTTTGTTTTTTTTTTTATTTTTTTTATTAACTCCTATTTTAAATAAAACACCCGGTATATTATTACATTTTTGAATTCACCTTAAAATTCTAGAGAAAATTTGTCTCTTCAACTAACACTCGATTTTGTACCGTTTTTGTAGAATTTGTAATTTTTGAAAATTTTTAACAAATGGTTAAAAATTAAAAATGAAATTTTTGACTAATTATAAGATCACTGTAAAAGGAAGTTGTGTGAGTGTATCACACCAGATTTTTGAACTTGGGAAGTAGTCCAGTCAAATGGTGCTCAAAAAAGGGCGAATAGGGGAGATGTTTGGTGGAGTTCTGATATTTGGTTCCTATATGTTTTTTGGGTCGCTGTACACAAATATTAGGTTTTCCAACAAGAATTTTGACCGGGAACACGTTTTTTAAGCAAAAACCGTGTAATAAATCGTTTTTTTAGTTTTTCTAAAATTACTCGAAAACTATCCAATTTCGTAAATATTGAACCTATATGAAATAAAAGAGTAAAACTTCTTACATTTTATGTACTAGCGGTTTTTTCTCCGATCAATCGTTCAGCCGCGAGAGCGCGGCGAAGTTAGGTGTTAAAAGGGAATTATGCCAGTTTATTTAAAAGTAACTCGAAAACTATACATTTTTCGTAAATCAACAATGGTATATGAAATGAATCTTCATAATTGAAATGTTGGCAAACTCGATACTCGCGTACAGCGACCTAAAAACCATATAGAAACCAAATATAAAAACTCCAAAACTTTCCCCTATTTTCTACCATTTGACTGGACTATAATTTTGCGGCGTTCTCGCGGCTGAACGATTGATCGGAGAAAAAAACCTCACATACATAAAGTGTAGGAAACTGTGTCCTCTTTTATTTCATATAGGTTCAATATTTATAAATAATGGACATCTTTTGGGTACTTTTAGAAAAACTAAAAAAAAAATCGGTTTTTACAAAATTTTTGCTTAAAAAAACTCGTTTCCGGCCAAAAATTTTATTGAAAAACCTGATATTCGTGCACAGCGACCCAAAACACATATAGGAACCAAATATCAGAACTCCACCAAAACTCTCCCCTATTCGCCCTTTTTGAGCACCAATTGACTGGACTGCTTCCCAAGTTCAAAAATTGCTCGTAACTCGGAAATGCGCGATTTTCGGACACACGTTTATATGGACTTTTTTACTTGCCTTGGTGTGTAGAACAATACACCGAAGTTTGGCGAAACATTTTAAAATCACCCTGTATATATATATAATCCAAACCTTTCTACCCGGAGGTGTAAGGTAAGTTTACAATATTAGTCTAAGGATTATTAATTATTACATTATTATTACACTGCACTTTTAGTTATTTCACTGAATATACAAATTTAGTCCATTCTTTTTACTTCCTTTTACCGTAAAGGAAGTATTGGATTCACCCCAAAAATTCGAAATTGAGTTTTCAACAGATCTTCACGTTTTAGAGTCCCCTGATCCCAAAAAACATATTTTTTTTCATTGGTCTGTGTGTCTGTCTGTCTGTCTGTCTGTCTGTCTGTGTGTCTGTCTGTCTGTGTGTCTGTGAACAGAATATCTCAAAAACGAAAAGAGGTATGGCGTTGAAACTTCATATATAAGTTTTGTGTACTATGTAGATGAGACAGCAAGCTTTTTAAAAAAATCGCATAACCGGAAGTAGGTGTTTACTCTTGTGATTTTTTAGTTTTTTTCGATTTTTTCAAAAACGGCTCTAACGATTTTTTTCAGACTTTACATTTTTATTACATTTTTAATGTGCATTAACGTGAGATAGGTGATTTTCCAGTTGAATACTTCTAAAGTGGGTTTCTTTTGTTTTTTTTTCTATTTTTTTTATTAACTCCTATTTTAAATAGAACACCCGGTATATTATTACATTTTTGAATTCTGCTTAAGATTTTAGAGAAAATTTGTCTCTTCAACTAACGCTCTATTTTGTACCGTTTTTGTAGAATTCGTAATTTTTGAAAATTTTTGACAAATGCTTAAAAATTAAAAATTAAATATTTAACTAATTATAAGATCACTGTAAAAGGAAGTTGTGTGAGTGTATCACACCAGATTTTTTGTTTAGAGTCAGTTTTTTGGCTTCGTCCCATTTTTTATCTTTCTTCTTCAATATTCCTGCTATTTCTTCATTCCAGGTTCTCTTGGGTCTTCCGCGCCGTTTCTCTTTTTGCACTCTTGCTTCCCATATTTGTTTTACCTGTCTGTGCTCTCCCAATCTACATAAATGCCCAAACCATTTTAGTTGTTGTTTTTCAATTGTTTCTAATATTGATTCTACTCCTAATTCTTCTCTTAGTGTGTCGTTTCTTATTCTGTCTTTTCTCGTTATCCCTTTAACTCGTCTTAGGTATTTCATGTCCATTGCCTGAATTCTACTTTTCGATCCTTGTGAAAGTATCCAGCTCTCGCTTCCATAAGTTAGAATTGGTCGAAAGACTGTTTTATATATGGTTATTTTTGTTTTCTTGCTTATTTCTTTCTTTCCAATAAATGCTTTGTTTAGGCTATGGTACACTTTTGCGGCATTGCTTATTCTCTCATTGATTTGAACTTCTATGTTTCCTGTTCTTTCTATCGTTGTTCCTAAGTACTTGAATGTGTCTATTTGCTCTATCTTTTCGTGGTTTATTTCTATATTTATTTTTTTGTTATTCTCTCCTACTACCATTAGTTTTGTTTTACTAGTGTTGATTTTCAAGTCTCTCTTCTTCAGTTCTTCTTCCCATATTTTTATGTTTTCTTGTAAATCGCTTTCTTTCGATGCACATATCATAATATCATCGGCGAATGCACATTCGGATATTCCGATCGTTTTCATTTGATAGTATCCTATGTGAACCGGATGTGTTTTTTTGTGTGTAGCTTTTATAACATCGTCTATCAATATATTGAATAGCGTCGGGCTCATTACGCCTCCTTGTCTCAGTCCTCCGTTTATTTCGAATAAATCTGATTGCATGTTGTCCTTTCTTATAAAGCCTCTGTTGCTGTCGTATAGACTTTTAATACCTCTTAATAGTTTAGGGTTGATGTTTCTCCTTTTTAAGCTGGCCCAGACATCCTTTAGTGAGACTGAATCGAATGCCTTTTGTAAATCTATGAAAATTAGGTATATTTCAGTGTTGCTGGTTCTTGCTTTTTGTATCATTTGCTTTATACTGAAAATATGGTCCTGTGTGCTTCGCCCCTTTCTGAAGCCATTTTGAGCTTCCGCTAGTTGTTTCTCAGTTACTTTCTTTAGTCTCTTTTCTAGTATGTATTCGTATGTTTTGGATACGATAGATAGTAGGGTGATTCCCCTATAGTTTCCACATTCTCTTGCATCCCCTTTCTTGAGAATTGGTAGTATTACACTTGTTCTCCAGTCTTCGGGTACTGTTCCTGTGTCTCAGGCCTTGTTAAAAATGTCTTTTAGCAATTCAGTACCTTGCTTACCCAGGTTCTTCAGCATTCCTGCTGTTATCTTGTCATATCCTGCCGCTTTACCTTTTTTAATTCGTTTGATTGCCTCTGATACCTCTTCTTTTTGGATGTTTTCTTCTTCGTTGTCTGTATTATTTTCTGTTTCTTCTTCTGTTGCTTTGGTGTCCTGTTCTTTGTTATCCAGAAGTTCTTGGAAGTATTCTCTCCATCTTTCCATGATTTGGTTTCCATCGGTGATTATTCTGTTATTCTTTGCTCTAATTTGGTGCAATTTACATTGTTTTACTTCTCTTAGGTTTTTTAAGACTTTGTATAGTAGTTTTTGATTCGTTTTGCTGTCCTGTTCCATTTTCATGCCAAATTCCTCCCATGTTTTTTGCTTTGCGTTTATAACCATTTGTTTTACTTTTAATCGTTGCATTTTGTAATCTGTGTAATTTTCTTGTGAGCCATTCTTTAGATAGCGCTGCCATTTTTCTTTCTTTCTTTTTACTTCGTTTTTAATTTCTTGGTTCCACCAGTTAGTTTGCTTTTTATTTTTAATTATGACATTTGTACCGCATGTCTCCTTAGCTGCTGTTAGTATCGTTTCCTTAAAGTGTCTCCACATTTGCTCTAGGTTCATAGTTTTCCATTGGTCAATTTTGGTTTCAATCTTTGTTTCTATCTTCTTACTAAACTTACTCGCCAGTACTGTGTCTTGTAGTTTGTATGCTTTTATAATTTCTGTTGATCCCTTTGGATTTTTTGTTGTTGTGTGGTTTCCTTGTCTTTCTATGTGTATACGCGTTTTTGCTACTAATAGGTAGTGGTCGCTATGGATTTCTGCTCCCCTCAGTACTCTTATGTCTTGTATTTCGTTACGGTATTTTCTGTTGATAAGCACATAGTCAATTATTGATTTTTCATTTCTGCTTCTAACCTCTCTTGTGTATTTGTGTATATCTTTATGGTTAAAGAATGAATTTGTGATTATTAGGTCGTTTTCCAAGCAGAAGTTTACTAGTCTGAGCCCGTTGTTGTTTCTGTGATCTTCCCCGTACTGTCCAATTACATTGACTGTACTGTTATTTCTTTTTCCAACTCGACAGTTAAAGTCGCCCAGTATTATTAATCTTGAGCTTATGTTTTCTATTGTCTGTGTGAGTTTTTCCCAGAAATCGTCTTTCGTATTCGCTCTTTCGTTACTGCTTGGCCCATATACTACCACTATTGTTGTATTTGTTTTACTTAGTTGTATTTCGATTTTTAGAATTCTTTGTGATATATACTCCCATATCTGTATATTGTTTGCATGTTCCCTTTTTATTATGCAGCCTACTCCTTCTACTGCTCTTGCAGTAGGGTCTGCGCCGCAATAAAGCAGAATATGGCCCCCCTCCATTTCTATAATACCTTTGCCTTTCTTCTTCGTTTCCGTGATTGCCAGTATGTCAAGTTCTATTCTATCAAATTTCTGTATTAGTTCATACTCTTTCCCATTTAGACATTTTATATTCCAAGTAGCTATTTTTAGGGGTTTTTTCCTTTCTGTTGTGTTTCTGTGAATATTTAGCTGTTTTGTTTTATTTATAATTTCTTGTGCTGCTTTATTGCTTTTAGTTTGTTCTAAGTTTTGTTTTGTAAGGCCACTGTTTTGGGGTATTCCTGTCCTTTTATCGTTTGCCTTTGTCGTCTTCCTGTGTTCGTCCTGCTGCTTCTGTAATTGTTATTGTTGTTTACTTCCTTCCCCTCCTTTATTCTTTTCCTCGCTTATTGGTGCGAGTAGTTGTTGTACCATTTTTACTGGGGTTTTGTTGCTGTTGTTTGTTGCTCTAAAAATTTTTGGTGTTGCCTTTTTCTTTTCGTGGGCCTCTTCTCTGCTACGTGATGTTTCTGGCGGTGATCCTTCCTCTGATCTGCTTCTCTTCTTTGTTTCCGTTTGGTTGTCTTGCCTTTTCCTGTCGTATATTGGTTTTTCTTCTTCTTCTCCTACGTCCAACTGTTGGAGGGTATATTCTTCTCCACTTACAACCAGTACGTTGTATTTTAGGTGGGCTCTGTATCCTAAGTCTCTTGCCTTGTACATGTGTTGTAATAATCTCTTCCTCTGATTTTGGATTTCTTTTGGGAAATCCTCAGTTATTGATATCTTAGTTTCTTTCTTGATCTTTTTTGCTGCTATTAGTATCTCTACTTTTTTGTCTCGTTTAGTAAGTTCTATTAGTATTGGTCTGTTTGGGTTTCTCTCTCTGTTTCCTATTCTAGCAATATCTTGTATTTCTAGTTCTATGTTTAAATCCACACCGATATCTCTGAGTATTGTCCTGATCCTTTCTTTCCGCTGTAAGTCGCTCTCGTTTTCTGGTTCGTAGATTCCGTGAATTATTAATTTCTTTTTGCGTACTTCTCTGTCCAGGTACTTAATGATCTTTTCTTGTTCTCCTATTTTCTCCATTAGTTTTACATTTGTTTCTTTTAGTTGTAGATTTTCTTGTTTAATGGTCTTGATTTCATTTTGTACAGTATCTAGCTTGCTTTCAATTCGTTTTTCAGCTTCTTCAAGTCTGGTCAGACTTTCCAGTTTTTTGTTTATTTCTGCAAGAATGGTTTCCATCGTATCACCGCTTCTGCGCCACTAAATCCGTTGTACGTGGAAATTCCGATCTTGTTTATTTGTATTATATTGCGCTGAATACGGCCCTGTTATTGGAATGCGCACCGCGATAGGAGTTGACCTCGAATCGACTTCACGGAAGGTCAAGCACCTCTCAGTGTGCAATAATTAATTTTTTGCACTCATGATTTCAAAATTCATATTTCCCGGTCATTCCCGATGCGCCGAAAATGACTTTTCCCGCACCGGGGTGTTTTTTACTTTCCCACAAAAACTATGGCAATTGTGTGTTCCAGGGGCGCTGTAAACGTCAACAAAAGCTAACAGGTGCTAGGATACGTATAAAAATTTAGTAATTTGTGCTGCCAACTCAGTAAAGTTGTAAAACACTAAATAATATTTTTTTAACTTTTTCAAATATTTTGAGTTATTCGTTACAAAAAACATTGTACCTACCTCTTTCGGGAAGAATTTTCCCGAATTCGCACTACATGCAGCACTCCCTTCGGTCGTGCTGCAAACAAAGTGCTCATTCGGGAAAATTAACTTCCCGAACTTGTTAGGTAAATAACTATTTTTTAGTTAAGAATCTTACCTGCGTAATTCTCGTAATATTTTGATTTCAGGTTAACTTTCGTTTACTTCACTACGTTTATTTAAGATTATTTAGCTCAAAACCTCCCGAAATTCAGGCGTAATTTCGGAGCAATAAATCGCACGTCAAGTACGCTCAGCTGTTCGGACACCGATCGGGAAATTTTTTTTTTTTTTTTCAAAAACTTTATGGCAATAATTTGTGCTTCTTTGAAAACCTATTTCTCTCCTATCAGATACACCGAGTTATTTTTACATAGTTAGAAAATGGCGTTTTTCGAAATTGTCAAAAACCAAAAAGTGCTATATATTTCGGAAATTAAGTAAGATTTCAATGAGATTTTTTTAGAGTGTGTTAGTTTGAGCTAACTTTAACTTTTGCAAAAAATAATTTTTAATGAGATTTTTCTTTATCCAGTGTTCTCAACATTTATTATTTTTTCTTCAAAATTTCGAGCCATAATAATTGTATTTGGATAGAAAATCACATTTTAAATAAATTTGCTGTAATTTCTATCTTGGCTAGTATATGCAATTGTTACAATTATTTTTCAAAAAATCTAAAATTTGACAGATAACGGAAGTCAGGTGACAACTTTTATTTGGTTCATTTGTAATGTTTCTCAACAACCTCCGATCGCCAGGGTCTTGATTTTCCAAAAAACTCTAATAAAACTGTTTCCCATTTGATGCCAACTGTTTGGCGATCACTGTGTATACTGCAAGATATAATCTAATAAAATTAAGTGATAATTAACCCTCATTAAATCGAAAATGGCGGACTTTATTATTTTTTAATTAAAAAAACTAAACATGATCTTGTTGGGTATCAAATTAAAGGTAATCGATTATACAAAACAAATAGCAAACTTAAAAAATGTTTAAGTGCAATAAAAAAGTAATTAAGGTAGTGGCGGTATTTATGAACCAGTGTGCTTAAATGTCTACAACATTTCCGGAAACACTCTACCCACTGTTTCCATCCAAAGGGTGCTAAATCAATAAGTTTAACTATGACTGTTGATGTTCCGTCATCAAATAAGATAAATTCTCTAACAGAAGCGGTAACGTAAGACATAATATGGTTACTAGGCGGAATGGCTAATTTAAGTCAGACTTATATATCCAATCAAAAAATGCTATTAACTATGTCTGTCCACGATTCCAGGGTATGTGAGATCAAACACAAAACACACATCTGTTTTGCCATTATTTTCTGCATCACCAACTAAAACTTTGTACTGCCGTTGGAAAAAGTTAATTAAAATATCAGGAATCTTGGAATCCTGGAAAAGTCCTTATATTTGCCGGCTTGCTGTTGTTTGCCGACGCGAATTTTTTTATGATGATCCTGTCCTCGAACCTCTATTAACCTGCCCCAGCTTCATAGAAATTATGGTCGAGCAATTGTTCTAAATTCGTGACGTCTGTCGGTTTAATTCTGCTTGGCCGCGGTATGAATTTGGATTTTTTTTTCTTAAAAACGAGCGCGTTTGGTGATTTTTGCGGTTTGGATTTCTCCTTTCCTTTCGCCTGTTGGCTGGCATCTTTCTGTTTCTAAAAAGTCCTTACACGGGGTAAATCCGTGCAGCGACGCATGAATAGAGGTTTGTTTGTTTACCTGACTTTAAATGCGTATTGCTTCTTAACGGTCGCTTTGCCCCGGGCGGTCGAGGCGTTTTATTGTCGGTTTTCCAGGATTTTTATAATCCGTCTGCTTTGGCCGATTTGTTAATTTAGCAATTTCTTTGCCGACAAAAATAACCGCCATTTTTATGGCGGACTGGACTCGGCGAAGCGTTTTAGCACATATGTGCATTGCTTTTGTTTGGAAAACCGACTCGTATCAAATCTAAATTTTAGAATTCAGAGCAGATCATATTTGAAATTAATTTAACGGTGTATCTTATCGTAGTTATTAAAAATTACGAGAGTCAAAATGTCAAATTCAAATATCTAACACAGGTTGTCATTGCTATTTGAAATTACAAAGTTCAAATCGCACTTATGCAATATGGTTGCAGACAGTTTATCGGTAAGTATTAAATGAAATCAAACTTGGCTTTGAAAAAATTAAGCCATGTGCTGTATTACTTCTGATGTTTTTAATTTAAATATGACAGTTATGATAATAGTAGAAGGGTTGCTTAAATTACATATGTTTAATCAAGAACAAAAAGTGTTTGTAATCGAAATGATTGATGTAGCAGATGTAATGTTGTTTTAAGTGTTGGGTTTTATGTTAATTTTCAAATAAAATTTTTACATGACATTCGGTTACTGTTATGCAATGGTTTAGGTTATGTATATGTATTTCATTCTAGAACATCAACATAATCATATATCATATACATATAATAATGCAGAAGACTAAAAGCCGTGTTTACACAACTAAAAGTACCACAGTTGCATTCGACCATTTCTATTTTCGGATTTTTGTAAACAAACTTTCCAGTACTTTTAATAGCGATATTATCACAGAAAACAATTATTTATTATGCCTATTTCTTGTGTTTTTTAAAACTATGCAGGCAGCTTCAAACGGAAGTCAAATTTCTTTAATAGCCATATCTCGTCATTGAATGCTGCCAAACACTCAAACAAAGAGCCTTGAGTTTTAACATAGTGTAAAAGCGACTCCAATGCTTACGCTACATAACCTAACCTTCGTTGCAACTGTGAGCTAAGTGTTGTTTTATTATAATTAATAGAAAAGATGATGTGCTTCGCCACCGATTGCAAACATTATAATGAAAAACATACGTGCAAGTTTTTTACGTTCCCAAAAGAACCTAATCAGCGGCGAAGGTGGATAAAATTAATTAGGTAAGAATAAGGTTATGTTATGGTTTTTGTTTAATAAGGGCGTTTTAAGAAAACTAATATCTATTTTATATTTTTAGGAGACCAAATGCCGTCCAAAAGAATGACACAAGCAGCAGTGTCGTAACCGAAGCTGAAAACATGCTATTGAAGCAGCCGTGAACACAAGAATGGTATTAGATTGCACCAAAATCTGGCAAGTGTGTGGCGCACTAACCAATTTCCACTAATAAAGGAATAGAAAAGATGATGTGCTTCGCCCCCGATTGCAAACATTATAATGAAAAACATGCGTGCACGTTTTTTACGTTCCCAAAAGAACCTAATCAGTGGCGACGGTGGATAAAATTAATTAGGTAAGAATAAGGTTATGTTATGGTTTATTGTTTAATAAGGTATTAGGGCGTTTTAAGAAAACTAATATCTATTTTATATTTTTAGGAGAGCAAATGCCGTCCAAAAGAATGGGTACGTTCAGCCGGCGTAGCGCTGATTTAGCGCTCGCTTTTTGCTAAGTTCAAGCAGCTGCGAGCGGCTGAACGGCATTTGGGTTAGCGATCGCTGTGTTTACTAACAAACGTCAGTTTTGAGCGCGTCAACAGAATGGAGCAAATTGATCACTTAATACTCGAATTTGCTGCAGATGATGTGATTGAAATTAATCCATTAGTGCAATTAATGCCGTTGTTAGAAAATAACGGAAACTTATTGCAGTTGATTGATTTGGATGCAGAAGAGAATGATGAGGCTGTTCATAATGTCAACTACTTTGAGGAAGTGGTACCACGTTATTCACCGCAGGAGTTTTGTGAACATTTTAGAATGTCCAGAAATGTTATGGAGGTATCTATCTAGCAATATTAGTACAATTTTGCTTACTTAAAAAATACAGTGCAACTGTATTAATTTGTATATATGAAATGCATGTAATTAGGTATTTATAAACATTTTACAATTATTTGTTTATTTCAGATGCTTGTGGTGGACATAGGCAATAGAGTAGACATCGAAGGCAGAATCGATCTTGGAAAAAAGACTCTGTTTACCATATGGATGTTGGCTAAACCGGAATCGTATTTGGCATGCTGCGATCGGTTTGGAATGTCGAAAGGCACCGGTCATCTAATTTTTTATCAAATTTGCAATATTTTGTTGCAAATGATGCCACAAGAAATACGATGGCCTACTAACGAGCAGGCGATTATGACAGCCAACACATTTCATGCACGAACAGGCTTTCCTGGAATTGTGGGGACTATAGACGGTTGCCACATCCCTATAAAAGCCCCAGCTCATAACGCCATTGATTATTATAATAGAAAGCAGTTTCATTCCGTTATTCTGCAAGGGGTTTGTGACCATAAACAATTATTCACTGATGTATTTGTTGGTATGCCAGGACGTGTGCACGATGCTAGAGCATTTAGGGTTAGTCCACTGTACAATAGCCTAACAAGTGACATTGAACCCTTAATTGCTGATCAGTTGCACATCCTTGGTGATAGTGCATATCCATTAATGAAAAATGTAATGGTGCCATTTAGGGATACATTTGACACCGATGCAAAATAATTTTAATACGAGATTAAGTACAGAGCGAAGCAAAATAGAGCAAGCGTTTGGACGGCTAAAAGGAAAATTCCGAAGGCTGAAATACCTCGATATGAATATTGAAAATGTTACAACAGTCGTCACTGCAGCTTGTGTTCTACACAACTATATAATACGTAGGGAAGGACTGCAAAATGTTGATTTAAACATTGAAGAAAATAATGCCAATGAGGATGGGCCTCATGAAGAATTTTTCGATGACGTAAATATTCGGGTCCAAAAACGAAACAAAATAATGCAGCAAATTTTCTAAAAGTGGCAAATATTTAAATGTACGATAAATTGTTAATATGTATATATACAGTATGTCCCCGGATTGAGTTTACAATAGGTATGATTGATCAAAAATTTTCGAATTGGAATTTCATATTTTGGGATTCCGCCCTGCTTGGTGTGAAACTTATTTTTAGTTTACTTTCGATTTTTTAAAGTCAAGTAGGCCTTGACAGGGAAGCGAAAACGATTTTATTTTCAGGTAAACTACCCGTTTTGTTCATGATACGGCAAAATTTAATTAAGAAAAGTTGTTGATAATAATAAATTATTGCCCTATACCAAATTTCAGAAAGATATGTCGACTTATAAAAAACTTATTTTTTAGAAAATTGTATTTTATTGTCAGGTAAATTACCCTTTTTGTTCATGATACGGCAAAATTGTATTAAGAAAAGTTGTTTACAATGAGAAATTATGATCCTATACAAAATTTCAGAAAGATCTTGCGACTTAGATTAAACCGTTATTTTTTAGATTAAACAAATTGCATTTATTAAAAATGACGGTTTAATCTAAGTCGACAGAGCTTTCTGAAATTTGTTATAGGGCCATAATTTATGATTATAAACAACTTTTCTTAATACAATTTTTCCGTATCATGAACAAAAAGGGTAGTTTACCTGACAATAAAATACAATTTTCTAAAAACTAACAGTTTTTTATAAGTCGACAGATCGTTCTGAAATTTGGTATAGGGTCATAATTTATCATTATCAACAACTTTTCTTAATTAAATTTTGCCGTATCATGAACAAAAAGGGGTAGTTTACCTGAAAATAAAATATTTTCGCTTCCTTGTCAAGGCCTACTTGTTTTTAAAAAACTGAAAATATTCTTAAAATTCGTTTCACACCAAGCAGGGCGGAATCCCAAAATATGAAATTCCAATTCCAAAATTTTTGGTCAATCATACCTATTGTAAACTCAATCCGGGGACATACTGTATACAGGCTGATTTTTTATCATGTAACAACCCATTATGCAGAAGCATACATAATGCATGCTTCTGCATAATGGGTTGCCTACAAGTTGTTACACGATAAAAAAATCAGCCTGTATATATATATGTAGTTGATATTTTGTAAATATATTTTATAAAATTAGCATGTTTTTGTTGTGTAAGTGTAAACATAGTCAAAGGGTCATTCATGCAGCAGCAGAATTACAAAACAATTAGGCATCCTTTTTAGATATCTTCTCTCGGCATTTTAATTAACAACTTTGAAAAGGGTTACATACAGGGTCCGGCAAACGGCAAGATTTCGTAAATACTTTTATTGTTGAAAAATTATTTTTTTTATAATTATTAATACATTAATGGGAAATAAAAGAGTAGCCATTTGATTTACAATGTTAAAAAAATATTTTTTGAATACTACATCTGCCAAATGTCCTCCGTTGACATTAAATTTATGCATTCTTGGAGTCGAGCCTGAAAGTTTTGCATCACTCTTCGCAGCATATCAACAGGTATTGCTGCAATCTCGTCACGAATTCGTTGTTTGAGGGCCGGGATTGTCCTGGGTGGATCAGTTGCAAACACTTTTGTTTTTAGGTAACCCAACGAAGAGTGAAGCAAAACTTTCAGGCTCGACTCCCAAGAATGCATAAATGTCAACGGAGGACATTTGGCAGATGTAGTATTCAAAAAATATTTTTTTTAACATTGTAAATCAAATGGCTACTCTTTTATTTCCCATTAATGTATTCATAATTATAAAAAAAAATAATTTTGCAACAATAAAATTATGTACGAAATCTTCCCGTTTCATTGCCGAACCCTGTACAATGCAATAAATGCTAAAACACCAGATCAAAAACCATCAAAATACTACGGTGAATATTGTTACGCCATGCCATGTGTAAATGCGTTTATTTTAAAATGCAATATATGAACCGTAATTTTATTGAAAAAGAAGCATGGGAAAGAACAGGGCATGTAATAACCCACATACTTGCTGTAAACTGAAGTCTTTCTACTATTTGATCAACAGAATTCCTTCCCCCGTACAATATATTATGTTTTTACATACTCAGTAACGTTTCCATATTGCATTTTAAAATAAACCCATTTACACATATTGCGCGATATAATAAACTCCCTGTATAATAAAAAATGAGACTATACACCAATGTCAAAATATATTTATTACAAAACTTCTTACTCATTACAATATTAAGTGAATCAAATAAAAAAATATATACATTTAAATATAATTATACATAAAATAATGATACAATTTTAAAACTAATTATTTTTATTATTTGTATTTTTAACTAACTCTAACAGTTGTCGCAAAATATCATTTCGCTCCTTTTGCGTTTGGAGTTGCTCCTTGTACACATTTTTAATTTCTTGCAGCTCTCTAATTTTCTGCTCTTCGTAGAGCAGCATTTGCTTTCGAAATTCTTCTAACTCTCTATTTTTACGTTTGGTACCTCCAGTATCACTGGCAGCAGTATTCAAACTGGGAATTCTAGACGGTGTGGATGACAGGCTTAATAACGATTCCACTGGTGGAGTTGGTGATGAAGAATTCGATGTTGAAGAGGCAAGGGATGATGAATTTGAAGGTATTGGGGGTGGCAAAGCTGACGAAGAGGGTGCAGTTATATATGCTGGGATTAAGGACGACTGAGTAGATGTAGAGGGCTGGTTTAGCACAGATAAGGGAAGCTTAGGTTGTGGAATGGACGATATTAAGTGTGGAGGATTAATGGTGGCATCAGTATGAAGCAGGTCATCCATCACGTCGAAATATTCCCAAGTTTGTCTACCTCTGCCAGTTTTTCTTTTGGTATCTTTTATTCCTTTATAAGTGCTCTTCAAATTTCTAAATTTTCTGTCACACATGTCCGGTGTCACATGGTAACAATTTTTTTTCATATTTTCGGCAATTCTCCCCCACAACAGACTATTTTTCATTTTGGGGTTTCTGAAGTTGCAGCATTCTGAGCGGTATTGCTCAATCAACAACATGGTCAATTTCTGTGTAATGTGTAAGAACACTAATTTTTAATGGTTTTTGGAAGTCCAGAATTCTTTAAAGAAGATAGCTAGGCCATAGCTGATAATAAATTTTATTCTTAATATTCAAGCTAATGGATTTCTTCTAATTTTTATTTCATTTAATAAAATAAATCTTGAAAAATTCATAGTGCTTTTTCGAAGTGTTTTGACCTGTGCAGAGTTTATCTTGCAGATAAGGATCAAGGTTGTCTAATCTTTTAGGCTGTATTTAGTGAGAGAAATATGCACCCAAAGTTTGTCGGTCGAATTCGTATACACCTTGTATATATATATATATATATATATATATATATATATTTTCTATAGCCTCTTACCTTTCGGTGTCAAGGACCATTCATACCTCGCGGGAAGTGCAACGGAGGTAATGCGCCGCATGCGACTTACACTACGCTCCCCCGCATTCAAACATACCACACCCACAACCACTTACATCTAACTTAACTAATGAGTTCAAATCCACTGCCGCTCCGAGAAAATTCTCGGCTACGGCCAGATTTGAACCCATGTCCACCTGGTTGCTAAGCAGACAACAAGCCCACTCAACCACCGAGGTGGCCGTTTAATAGTTATTTACTATACAAGTGGGATAACAGCATCATTAATATACGTGTGTGTAAGCACACAAGTATATTAATAATGCATTATCACACATGTATTGTACAAAATTTTATCTACGACTGCCTAAAATTGAGAAAAGTGCATTAAGAGAAATGTCAGATCTGTCATTTTCAAAAATATTTTAGTAGGCAAATGTTATTATGTCATTCATTTGACACTATTTCAGTTACGTAATGAAGTCATTACGCCACTGAGTTGCGTAATGAAACCATTACATAACTGAGTGGTGTAATGAGCTTCATTACCTAACTGAAATAGTGTCAAATGAGTGACGTAATGCGTTACTTATTCCACTGGAGTAGATAAAATATATTATTAAACATATTTTTAATTTTGTTTAAAACAATCTTGTAGATTTTCAAGATTTCTTTTACATTTTCATAAATAAAGAACGAATGTAAATAAACACTGCCTTCTTTATATAAAATACAATACCTAAAACTTTTTATGCCTGTAAAAATGCTTGCATAACAGAATTGCTTGGTTTTTTAAATATAAATTGTGATTATATTGCTGCCTATTTAGAATAAATATGGTTTGGAACATATTTTAATGATAAAATTCAGATCGTTCCATAAAGGCAACATTGCTGTGTAATTTGGAACACCAAACATTTGTAAATAAACAATCAGAAAAAAATGCTTTTGTTACATGACCACTATGTACCTGTCCTGAAATATATCTTCTTACTAATGCCATTTATTGTTTCTTACCAAAAAAATTTACTGCAAAATTAAAAAGGAAAAACTAAAAAAATCGTTCCGTCTTACGGTAACAAGTGCAATGCACCCTGTATTTGGTGAAAATATTCATGGTTTTCATTTACCACAAACTGTTGCAGTACCTTATCGTAAGAACAAATATAGCCTTTATCATGTGATTCCATCAAGTTGGAATTGCGATATTTAAATGGACATTTAACTTCCACAAGCTCTTCCTACAAGGCCATCTGGGATGGCCCCAAGGTATCCAAAGTGATGGAGCCAGAGTCCAGCAGATGTCACAGAAAGTCCAGTTGCTGCCCCAAATGTTTCAATTGCATTATTTTCATGTTCTCGCCCCTCACCGAATGGCCTTTACTCCATCTAAGTTATATGTTCCTGCATAATAACAGAACTTTATGAAAAAATGTGAAAAATATTTTGCAAAGCAAACCTGTTAGTTTTTTGAAAAGCGATGCAGGGTAACGATTTCTTTTGCAAGCTGCTAGCACCGTACCGAACGAACTGAATGTTAAACGAAACCTGCGAATAATTAACCACAAGGGATTTTTTTACTGCCCTATGGTTTACTCAAATATAGTTATTACTTGCTCAGGAGAAACATTCACTTTTTGTTCAAAATAACTAATTTTTTCAGATATATTTTGATATTCTGCAGAGAAATTATATAACTAATTTGTGGAACAATATTATCTTCCTGTGCAGTAAGTCTGGGTGCTAGACGCCAACTGAATCCTACCACCCCTCCAAACAAAGCCAATTTTTCTCTAAGCGTTTCGATCTCTTCTTTGGTAACACTTCTCTTTGAAGCTCGATATTCCTTAGACGGCAAAAACAATTCATCGATTGTTCTCAAGTTTTCATCAACTGCTTTAGATTGTTTAGGCACTGACCAGCTACATGACTGGTCCGTAACTGATATATTATAACGGGCAAATAGTGCCAGTGCAGCAACATGGTGACGTAAAACTTGTCCACGAGGACATGTGCAAGAAGTTGAAGTTATGTTTTTGTCTTCATCGAGGAAGATCTACAAAGTAAAAGTATATACTTAGTATTCGTTACTGCTTAGAATCCATCTGAAGCAGCAATCAGTATTTTAAATAATTATACTTTTTAAGCTAAAATTTATCTTACCTCAACATATGCTCTTTGGTATCGCTTATCTTTCATGCTTGCGTGTACTGTACCATTTACCATTTAATACTGAACAGAAAAAGAAGACACTATTCAATTCAGCAGTATTGGCCGTATCCAATATGAAAGAAAGTTGCCCGGAGGCTATCCAAGAATGTCCATAAAACGCTCTCCAGAGGCGAGCGTTTCCTTTCCAGAAACTTTCCATTTGAAAATATATTTTTTTGGAACTTTTCCTTATTGCCATTCTCTAGCGTGGTTTTTAAACTTTCTTTAGTGCAACAAAAGTTATTAAATTCGTCCTAGATTTTAAATGCGGCATTTGTCGCGGGTTTCAGCTAGTGTGAACTAATAATCGACAAATGTTTAAACCTTCAAAGCCAAGTTTGATTTTATTTTTGTTTGCTCACATGTTACTTATATCTTTAGTGAAACTTGTATACGTATGTATCATGTTTGTATTAGGTGTGTATATTCTCTATATGTCAGAAGTTGGTAGTAGTTGGAAGTAAATGTGCTGTATTTTTCATGGTTAGTGTAGCAATAACTGCCTGAACTTCTTTTTAATTAAAATATTTCCTAATTTTACTTTTCCAAATTTGTACATGTAGAATGTTTATGATCATTTTATTTTTTATACTGTATCACTCCTTGGTACAGCTGTCATTTTGACTTTAGTAATTTTTAATATGTAGGTGTTACCTGTACCGTTTGTAGTCCACTGTTAGTAAAGTATCTTCAGAAATGATCGAACGTTTTTGAATGGTCATGGTTATACAACGTATGAATAAAATGTTGGTGGCACTGTAAGGCTATGTCAAATTCGAGGTTAGCAGGTTAGCTTTTGCCTCAGTTTGTGTCAAAAATGACGCAAAACCTAACCAGATAACCTCGAATTTGACATAGACTTACAGTGCCACCAACATATTATTCATACGTTGTAGAACCATGATCATTCAAAAACGTTCGATCATTTCTGAAGGCACTGTAGTTATTTAACAAACAAGTATGTTAATGAGAGCGATTAATAATCGAGACATTTTAATTGTAAAGATTATTAATCGCCGATTAACACACGAGTTACTTACAATATTTTTTGGTTGATCGTATTTTGTCGTATCTCGTAATTTGAAGGAAATCTAATTTTATTCCATGTCATTAATAGACGATTTTCTATACATTAATGGAACCTATAAACGATCAATGGAAAAAATTGTCACAATAACACGGCCATTGGCCCAGGTAACAGCGTGTTATTGTGTTAACCAATCGCAAAAACCAATTCTGTGATTTCAACCCAACATGCCTGTTGCGGGAGAACAATGCTAACACTAAAATTCCGACGGAAAGCCCAATGGGTGGAAATCCAGAAATCGTCATAAGACACCTGGGACTATCTGTCAATTACAAGAATTAGCAAATTATTTTACTAAGCGGACCCAAACTTATTTTCGTGAACAGGCTCTGCAAGTTACAAAAAAATTATTTGAATAATTTGACATTTTTCCTTGAAGATTTCATACGTTGCGTCGTCAAGAACTCTTTTGTAAACGCAGTAAATAACATAGGCAAAGTTGTGGTATGAGCTGTACACGTTTTCCTTCTAATAAATGTAGAAAAAGACCACTCCTAATATTTTAGTTAACTTTTTCCAACTGCTTCAATACAGAGTAGGTACTGAACAAAAGTTTCAGTTGGTGGTGCAGGAAATAATGGCAACAGATATGTGTGTTTTGTGTTTGCTATTATATACCATGGAACTGTGGACAGAGTTAATAGCACTTGATTGGATATATAAGTTTGACTTAAATTAGTCATTCCACGTAGCAACCATAATGTGTTTTACGTTACAGCTTCTGTTAGAGGATGCGTCTTATTTGATGACGGAACCTCAACAGTCATAGTTGAACTTTTTGGTTTAGCACCTTATGGAAGGAAACAGCACGGTGGGTAGATTATTTCCGGAAATATTTCAAAGATGTAAGCATACTGGGCCATAAATACCGCCACTACCTTAATGATTTTTTATGGCATTTAAACATTAGGAAGTTTGCTATTTGTTTTGTATAATCAATTATCTTTAATTTGATACCCAACAAAACCATGTTTTAGTTTTTTAATAAAAAAATTAAAGTCCACCATTTTGTATTCAATGACGGTTAATTATCACTTTATTTTATTAAATTATAACTTGCAATATATACAGTGGTCGCTAAACAGTTGGAATCGAATGGGAAACATTATTATTTAGAGGTTTTTAGAAAACCCTGCCAATCGGAGGTGGTTGAAAAATATTCCAATTGGACCAACAAAAGTTGTCACGTGACAGCCCGTTATCTGCCAAATTTTATATTTTTCAAGAAAAATGCATTTGTTAGCCAAGATAAAGAAAAAATTACAAAAAAAAATTGTTTAAAATGCGATTTTCTATCGAAATACAAAATTCTGGCTGAAAATTTTAAAGAAAATATAATAATTTTTTAGAACATGCAAACTGGATATAGCATATTAGCAAATGAAAACGAAATCAAGCTTGGCGTAGAAAAAATTAAGTCATGTGCTCTATTACTGCTGATGTTTTTAATTCAAATATAACAGTTATTATAGTAGTAGAAGCATCAAGTCATTTAAATTATCAAATTTTGAATTAAGCATGTTTAATCAATAAATATTTTTAGCAGTTCTTATAACTTAATACGTATTTATTTATGTAACATTGTTTAAGTGTTAGCTTTCATATTAATTTTCAAATAAAACTTAGACTTGGCAGTTATTCAATGGTTTAGGTTATGTATGTGTGTTCTTAAACATCAATATAGTGTGAATTAATAATCGACATAGTTTCAATTTTCAAACCTATGCTTGATTTCGCTTTCGTTTGCTCACATGTAAGAAAATCTCATTGATACCACTGTAAAAGAACATTTACAGGATTCTTGTAAAAGTAATTCATTAACACGGACAGATTCGAGTTTTTAGAAGCCATTTAAATAGATATTAATTATCATTGAAAAATATTTTTTCTAAAACGCGCCTTGCATCAAAAACCTAAAAATTATGCGAACATATTACTTTAAGGTAAGTAATAAAAATATAAAGGAATAATTAACATTTTCTTTTATTTTTTCAAATTATAAATCGTAACTTAAAGGATTTAAATTTTAAAATTAAGTCTTGGTATGTGAAATCTTGAAAAATATTTAGAAAATTGAAACATTTATTTTTTTGCGAAAGTTAAACAAAAAAAAATTCTGTCCTTGCGGTTGTTCAGTTAGCTAAAACTAACACACGCTAAAAAATCTCATTGAAATCTTCTTAATTTCCAAAAAATTGCACTTTCGAATTTTGACAATTTCGAAAAACGCCATTTTCTTACTAATTACAAATCACATGGTATATCTGATAAGATACCTGTCAAAGAAGCACAAATTATTGCCGTAAAGGTTTCTGAAAAATCAAAAATAAACATTTTTCCCATTCGATGCCGACGTTTTGGCGGGTACTGTATATGAGCGATATAGAACATGAAAATAGACATTCTGGTTTTTAAAACATATTTATTTTATTTGTATTTTTAAATAACGCGTTATTCCCAAATAGCCCCCTCCCTTATTCCAGTCACGGGTCCCAGCATACGGAACAAAACGAGACCAGCCCTAATACTAACTCACAAAAATGCGCACGACATATAAAAAGTTGTAGTTAGAACATCCACTATTAGATTAACGGTATGTTATTTATGGTGGCAGCAATTGCTAGCTAAATTTATTATTGTTGTAATTTAAAACTAATTACAACAAAACTTAACAACTTCAAAACAATTCTCGTGATTTGTTTGGCCTTAAATAAATATTCCGCAACCTTAATTTTGACCATATCCACCACAGGATTCGGTGATTTGGGCTTTTTTGGCGTTTTGTCCAAGCCAACTAATTCGGCTTTTGGGCATTTTCGGCGATATGCCCGCTCACAAGATTCGGCGTTTTGTCCACTATAACTAATTCGGGGATTTGTCCATTTTCGGCGATATGTCCACCGAGAGAATTCGGCGTTTTGGGCATTTTCGGCATTTTGTCCACGGCAACTAATTCGGCGATTTGTCCATTTTCGGCGATATGTCCACCGACAGCATTCGGCGTTTTGGGCATTTTCGGCGTTTTGTCCACTCTAACTAATTCAGCGATTTGTCCATTTTCGGCGATATGTCCACCGACATAAATCAGCGTTTTGAACAAAATCGAGTGACGCCAACTTTCCGATCAATGTGGCGTCATTTTATACGGTTCGGCGATTTGTCCATTTTCGGCGATATGTCCACCGAGAGAATTCGGCGTTTTGGGCATTTTCGGCGTTTTGTCCACGGTAACTATTTCGGCGATTTGTCCATTTTCGGCGATCTGTCCACCGGCAGCATTCGAAGTTTTGGGCATTTTCGGCGTTTTGTCCACGCTAACGAATTCGGCGATTTGGACACGATTCGGCGTTTTGGGCATTGAAATAAGATTCGGCGTTTTGTCCATTAGGCGATATGTCCAGGTCCCGAGAAGAACAGAGGGAGTGAACAAAAAGGATAGAATTAACCCTACAAGGGGCGAGTGAAATTTTTGAACATCAGAGGCCGCGTCGGTCTGATAGACCTACAGTGGCTATATAAGTGTGGTCAATTTTAGTCATCTTTCTGATTGGCTGTTGGAATATCCGCCATCTTGAGTCGTTCACGAAATTATACAGTCACACCAAATTGCCTCTAAGTCCTTTATTATTGAAAGTAGCCCTAATATCAAGTGGAATCCTCATAAAGTTCTATAGTCTTCTTCTCGTAGAATAACGTCCAAACAACAGAATAAGGCAGCTACTGAGTGGGGGCAAGCCATGCAGCCACATATTACCGAAATAAATAGAAATAAATATAGCGTCGGTCTGTGACACCGTCTGTAGGGTTAAGAACCAGGACATAAGTGAAGAGCTAGGAGTGGATTCAGTGCTTAAGATAATCGAACAAAACCAACTGAGATGGTATAGACACTTGAACAGAATGAGAGACAGTCGACAGGTGAAGATGGTATGGACAGCGAGAACGGTACCAAGGAGAAGAAGAGGACGACCAAAGGGCACATGGGGAGGAGAAATGGAAAAAATTCTAGAAAAGAAGTGACTAACGACACAAGACGCAGAAAAACTCGCACAAAACAAAAAGAATGGCGCGAATTTGTATATAACATAGCATAAGCACAACATAAAATTTATAAAAAAGACAGTGAATAAGGTAGAACAAGTAATAATGGTTAAATAATTTAAGAAAAAAAAATTAACAACAGAACAGAATTTGTATAAGAAAAATGTATCTTTACACTTAACGGTAGGTAGGATGTATTCGATAAATATATACAGTGTGTCCCAGATCGAGTGGGATTGCATGGGTAACTTTCTTATCACTGAAGATAGCGATTTGGTTAAATGAGCAATGTTTTGCAATTCTACATGCTAATTTAAAATCTGTTTAAAAAATTTCAAAATGTTGAATCCGTCAGAAGTTATTTAAAAAAACTAAAAACTGTCATTTTCTTGTATGTCAAATATCTTCTTAAGTATACGAGGTACGGAAACAGTTTCATATGAAAGTTACTGTTTTCGATGAGACCAATTTACAAGAAATTGGTGTCGAACAAAAATTCAAAATGGCTGCTTTTGAGGTACTCATATCAACTTCCTTAAGATAAATGGGCGCCATATTGAGTTTTAAATTACTGAATACAACTTTTATTTTCTCTTCAATGATGTAATTTAACGTATGATTGAATAAAAACTACCAGTAAAATTAATTGTTTTTATATTTTAATCACAGCTCAAGACCTAGAGGTCTGTTTAAGCTGATATATATATATATAGAGACATAGACGGTCATTATCCAGCCCATAGGATATATTTCATGTACGCTGTGTAGCCCAATCATACGGTGTTGAGCCCAGGTGAGGGCTCATCAACGAATCGACGTGTATATGTAGTTCATTCAATTGGAACGTGCACAAGGAATACGTACACAAATTTTGGCTGGGCTCATCAATGACATGGTTACATATCCCTTATACAGCATCTAGTTTAGGGTACCGCTCACCAGGGGGCGCCTTGTATATACACGAAAACGTATACAGACATTGTGAAGCCCACTACACTCACCACTCGTTGTGTGGCCCGAAATTAGGCAACACTGTACGGTATGCTAATAGTCTGACTTTTCGATGTAATCTTACACCAGTTGATTAAATGAACGTGTCGGAATCTCTATTAAACTAATACATTACATATAATGTAGTCTTAAGGTATATGTATTAATAATGTTGAATTAATTAGTATTGTGTATTGAAATATTATTTACTTTTTTAAAGAATTTTTATATGACAAATATTTGATATAGTATGGTAAATTTAAAATAAAAATCTCGTACAATAATAATGGATCGTAACAATGAATATAAGTAAATGTCTATTTATATTAAACGGAAACATACACTTTGTTTGTAAATGTTTTAATTTTGAACATAACACTTTAGTACCTATACATTTTACTGTACATTCATTACATATTTTACAAGAACACGCATGGCAACGAGTTTACTGCTGCAATGAAACTGTAAATTGCTACGCATTTCTGATTTTCAACGCTATTCAGATCTAAGACTTCTTAAGTTTCGTAACCTATAAGATAATTTTCTTTATAATATATTCTATACATAACTCAACTTTTATATTCAGCTACCACAATCACATACATTTCTGGCACATGACTGTATAGTACTAGCTTACAGAAGTATAAGATTGAGCTAAAAATAACAGTTATATATTTAATATACCGGGTGACAATAATGAGACCAGGGCCATGCCTCTATCTTCTTTACTTATGGATGAATTTGGATGAAAATTGATACAAAGATGCTAGATATAATTTGGGATTGACATACAAGTATAATCAAAATGACCGACTTTCGATTTAAACGGAAATAACACTAACATTGAGTTTTTAAATGCATTTCATTATATATTTTGTTTTTCGCAATCTACGACTCAAATTACATGCAAGAGTGGTGTTATGTTACACAGAAATATAAAAAAAAATTAATTAATAATTCTTCAATTTTAGACAACGAAAAAGTAGTGCACGATGCATATTGTTAGATTGGTAATTACATTTTCTGTTTAATGACAAAATGGCCCTTCGTAGGTGTCATTTAAAAAAGTGACTTTTTCTTTAAAAAATGTGTTTAGCAAATTTTGTTCTTTTATTAAGGGTTTGTTATTAACTTTATTGATAAAATATCTATTATTATTAGTTGCTATAGTTAATTAGAACAGATTTTTTAAGTCACACCCTTCTACCGTAAAAATAAAATTAAAAAAAATAATTATATCTAGTATCTACATTTAAAATCTGATCCAAATCGATTCATAAATAAAGAAGGTATAAGCATGGCCCTGTCTCATTGTCAGCCGGTATACTAAACCAATTCTTAAATCACAGATTTTTGCTTGCTATTTTCGCTTTTTTGGAGGAGGGCTTACAAATTTGCAGCTGTATTAGTGGGAAAGGAATTTTATTTGAATAATTTATTTCTTATCGCTAATTCTTTCAGATTCAAATTCCTTTCTTTCAAAATGAGCCTGAAACAAAATTATGATGCATATTGATGAAAGTCATTTGTGTGTGCGGAAATGTACGTCACAAATACTTGCTCTAAGGGGCAATTCTCCTCTATCGATACATTTTAACTAGATATGCTCCCTTCTATATTATTGGTTCCTTGGAGTATGGAGAACGATCTAACCTCACTGCAGCCCGGTATTTTCTATCTATAATTAATACTTGTTGATTTTTAAAATATGAAGTATCTACTGAATTCATACAAAAAATGAAAAGAACACTGCAAATAAGCACAACTTCGAATTCAAACTAAATTATTTGACATGCGCACAGCTGTTGATTTATGGTGCATTCGCCATATTGACTCCAAAAATACAAAACACTGGCGCCATTAATTGCAGTACTCGATTAATATAGGGACTCTATTCTTTATCAGAGCAGTCGAAGAAACACTTGGTTTACAAAGTACCGCAATTGCAGCCATATTGTTTCATAAATGACATCCTTCAAAGAAATATGAAATTCATTAGATACGATATTTGCAATTTTTTCCGTTATACTTATGGAAACAACAAGAAACATAGCAGCGAGTCATTCTATTAGGTTGGGTTTTAATAATTTATTTGCTATTTGATAACACATCGACAACTCTAGCCATGCAATTTTAATACTAAACTTGTCAAAATGACATTACTTATATTCTGACAGATATAATTGACTGAACGATGCCATTTCTGAAACAACATGGCCGCCGTTCCGGTACTTTGTAACCAAAGTTTCTTCGACTGTTTTTTTCTATATGTGCATTTGTTATACCAGAATCTTTGAAGCAGGAGTGAGGAACTCAGGATGCTTAACGACGGCTTAGTAGATTCTCACCAAGCCCGACAGCAAGTGCATGCTTTGAGTATTTCCAGGAATTTTTAAAAATGGTTTTCCGGAAAATATGTCTCAAGTCACACTGCATTTAAAAACTCACAATAGTTTCGTAACTAGTCTGTAGGAAGTTGGATGAACTTAACACATTAAGTATGCATTCAAAGCAAGCGTGTATTGTAGTAGGTACTGAAGCATTTACGAACATATTTTAATTAAACATTTTGCATATACCCCTAGAATAAATTATGCAAGTCGTTTTTGATAATTTTAATAGTTAAATTTGCACCAGAAGTACTCGATTAAAGAAAAGTGTGTAAGCGGTAGGTGCCGAAGAAGATTTTTACATGCAAACCTTTGAAAAAAATAATGGCTTGAAATTAAAGTCACAAATTGTGAACTACGGTCCTGGTATACAAATTTACATAGAGATAGGAGCAAAAAACTGAGGTAAACAATGATTTTTACTCGTATAACTCCACAACGAGGCATTGTCCCACCACATTTTACAGATATTTGTCTTCCTTACTTTGTATTAGAGTTTGCAATCCCGCAGTAAAAATGCGATACTTACCGGGATTTCGGGATCGGCTACTATGAGTTGAATAAAATATAACAGGTAGATACAGTCACAGAAACAATATAGCTGCCACATTCGTTTTTCCAGTGCAAGTTTATCAAAGTCCACTAGCTTAGCAAGAGATAACGCTAGAAAAAACTAAAAAGCTATAGTCGGCATGAAAATGGAAGGGCTCCTGGAACTGGTGGCATCTCTGTTGGACTTTTAAGGCACGGACCAGAAAAATTTTATAAACTTCTCACTTACATATTTAATTTGTTCCTAAGAGAAGAACTTCCAGTTGAGTGGAAAACGGCATACATAAGTAAAATCTACAAGAAAGGGGATAAAACAAACTCTGGTAATTATAGACTACTGAGTGTTACAAATTCGGTACAAACAATTTATGGAAAAATAATAAAAAAATAGGCTCGAGAATGAAGTTGCAGATATAGATGAGCAAAGCGAATTCCGTGCTGAACGATCTGTGGTAGACAACCTGTTTTGCTTAAAGCAACTGACAGACAAACGACTAGCGTGTAATCTCGAGACGCATATGTATTTTACAGACCTAAGGAAAGCCTACGACAGTGTCCCATTATTACTTCCTTTTACAATAAAGGAAGTATTGGATTCACCCCAAAAATTCGAAATTGAGTTTTCAACAGATCTTTACGTTTTAGAGTCCCCTGAACCCAAAAAACATATTTTTTTTCATTGGTCTGTCTGTCTGTCTGTGTGTCTGTGTGTCTGTGAACAGAATATCTCAAAAACGAAATGAGGCATGGCGTTGAAACTTCATATATAAGTTTTGTGTACTATGTAGATGAGACAGCAAGCTTTTGAAGAAAATCGCATAACCGGAAGTAGGTGTTTACTCTTGTAATTTTTCAGTTTTTTTCGATTTTTCCAAAACGGCTCTAACGATTTTTTTAAACTTTATAATTTTATTACATTTTTAATGTGTATTGATGTGAGATAGTTGATTTTCCAGTTGAATACTTCTAAAATGGGTTTCTTTGTTTTTTTGTCATTTTTTTTATTAACTCTTATTTTAAATAGAACACCCGGTATATTATTACATTTTTGAAATCAGCTTAAAATTCTAGAAAAAATTTGTCTCTTTAACTAACACTCTATTTTGTACCGTTTTTGCAGAATTTGTAATTTTTGAAATTTTTGACAAATGCTTAAAACATTTAAAATCAAATTTTTGGCTAATTATAAGATCACTGTAAAAGGAAGTTGTGTGCGTGTATCACACCAGATTTTTTAAATTATGGCTGGTTATGCGACAAAGAGAAATTAAGGAGATCTATATTCAGGCTATACAAAAACGTTACGAGCCCAGAATCATATCATTTGGGCCAGATCAGTATAGCTCTTAAATTTTCTGATGTAAATATTGGAGTTCCTATATTTCATTCACTATAATACGATAATTGCAGTTGTTGTAAATTTTGCCACAGGAATTACGAAAATTCAACATTGACAATAGCTTTACCACGTACCATTTTTGCAAAAAGAATACAGACACCAGACTGTCTATATGTTATTAAACAACAAACAGCTTGTTTCACTTCATCCAAAACATGTTAAGGTGAACGAAATGGTATTTATTTGATCATATGATCCAAATGAAATGATTCGGTAATTTACTTAGTGTTTCCCGACTATCTTTTGTAATTTGTTATTGCTAAAGCTGTTTAAATATTTCTAAAAACTCCTACAATTATGATGTACGAATATTGACCAAAAGATTTTCTTTTGTGGGTACAAAATAAAGATACCTGAAAAATCTTAACTGGGCCAAATGATGTGATTCTGGGCTTGTATAGTAATATGACGAGTCGTGTCAATACAGAACAACTATCAAATAAAATAAAAGTACAAAGAGGCTTCGACGAGGAAATTCGGTGAAATTACCTCACTCGGCTGTGCCTAGTGCGCTAAAATTTTCCTCTTATGGATAAAATGCCTCTTTATTCACTTGTAGCATACATAACTATTAACCAAAACAAGAATGGACATCCTCACATGTCTATCGGATTAGTACGACTTCGGTAACCTTTGGTCCAAGGTTCACATTAATAGCAAGGAAAAAATTATAGCGGTAAAAATCATTCAAGACTTGAACGATTAACTGATACATTCTGTACAAATTAACTTTATTGGATTTTTCTATTTTTTATAGGTATGTCTTTATAAACAGTTAAGCGTATACGATTGTCAAAACAGATGAAAACAAACATTCTTCCAATTTAATATCAAACTGTACGAAGACTACGAAAATGGGATGTTTTTACAGAAACATGTATGCGACGGATTACGATGGAATAGTCTTATCAGAGTCATAGCTTGAGCATAGTGTATGCAATTCTGAACTACTCAATTATGATTACGATGTATGCAGATGCGATAGAAATTTCTAAATAACAGGTAAAATCACAGGCGAGCGGTGTTTTAATGGCTATACTAAACAAATATACATTTAAACTTCTTAATCTTGAAAACATTTGTATTGGTTGTATTTGGGTGTTTTTTAACATTGCTGGTGAAATACAGTAGAACTCGGTTATAACGAATTCCACGGGACCGCTATATTTGTTCGTAATAACCGTTATTCGTTAACCCAAGAAGGTCATAATTTGAGCAAATTTCCAACTTCCGTATAATTTCTACTTTTTCGGAAACCGATAAAATTTTCCGTTTGACTCCCGACATTTTTCCACAACTAGAAAATGCGTAGGTACATACGGAATGTCAGTAAAGGAACGACCAAGATACATCCACTTGAAGATTTTTGTAACGCTTTTTGTTGCGTTATAGGCCAACGTCTTATAGCTATTGTACTTTTAATCCTGTAAAGGGTTTGTTAAATGCAATAGCTAAGACGTGGCTATGACGCAACACTTTCGTTTTGCTGAATGCGATAACAGAACTGAGCCATAACATCGGGCGAAACCCATTATCGCTTTTCGAAGAACTGGATCCTGCAGGTAGCTGCTGGATTCTAAGAAAAACGGAGTTGCTTACAATGCCCACTATCTTGTGCTATTGTACAGAGTGCTAGAGAGAGCTAGAGAAAGTGGCCTACGAAATTTAACTGACCACTATTTTCCTAGAAAACCTTTCTTATTATAATGTTGCCACAACAAAATACCTAATATCTTTCAGTTACATTTTATTAGGAGATGAAAAGAATCAGTTCTGAGAATGTATTCTTAAATTTTGGTTCGTTATTCCCGTGAAACGAATTCGTAATAAACATGAAATACATGCATTAAATCAAATGTAATTCAAATATACCTTCAAAATTATTCGTTATAAACGTGAATTCGCTGTAACCGTGATCGTTAAAAGCGAGTTCTATTGATATACAATAACTGTAGTTACTTTGAACCTCAATTCAAATTTGATGTCTATAATTAATGATTTGATGGTAGTAACGATTTTTGGCTTTACCCTTTTTGTCTGCTGACCTTTATCAACTAAATTTATGTTGAGAACGTTGGAAGATTTTTCAAGGCGTTTTCGTGCTGCAAGTTGTTTTTATTCGTTTTTCGAAAACTATCGCACAATGTTGGCACGCATTTTCATTCTGTTTTTGACGAGCGAAGTGATCCATTATCTTAAACAGGAACGTTTAAATTAATTTAGTAAATAAAATGAATCTACACTCCCCTCCAAAAAAACTGGATCATCGTTTTTAAGTATATTTATACAACAGATACTTTTTAAATGTCTGAATAGGCATTTTAAATTTATTTAAGTATGACTTAATAATATAGTGACCTTATGTCACGCTTAGTAACAATTAAAATGTGTGTTTGTTTCGCTTAAACAATTTATTAATTGTTTGCTGTTTTAGAAAGTTTATGCAAGACCTCATAAGCAGCAAGCCACGACGAATGAAAACTGTAATAAGAGCTAGAGGTAGAAATACACAGTACTAATCAAAGTTGAATTGTTTTTTGTTTTTTTGAAATCAAATTGTTGTTTTTCATATTACATATCTTTTCATTTTCCTCATCTTTTTAATAAAAAAAATTGCCAATTTTTATATTATTATGTCATTAAGCAATACTGACATAAGTATAAAATGCATATTCAGACATTTGGAAATGATCTGTTGTATAAAAATAAAATTTTAAAAAATGATTCGTTTTTTTTTTTGGAGGGAGTGTTACTGTATATATTACGAAGGTATTATTTTAACTTAAACAGTTAGTTTTCGCAATATTATTATACTATATAGTTAATTAATTAATTAGTTTTCTTGAATATGTAAATTAAAAGTTTCAATATCACTATGACAATCGTTTATTAATTATTTATAAACTGTCAAATAGACGCATATGGGCAGTTCTATAATGTTTAATTATAATTTTCTTAATATTACTGCAGTTAAAAAAATGTATCTCGAATATGAAATGCTTTTGTATTATCAAACGAATTTTTAGGTTCGTCTTCGGTTCGCTAAAAAATCTATCATTTCGAATGCAAAAGTAGCATTTCGTATTGTAGATACAAAAATATTTATTTGCGTTTGGTCACCGCGGTTCTATTTTTTGAAACTAATTGGCTTCAAAATGCCCCTGTTCTGGTTCTTCGAAGTCCATTGTAAACATTGCGAATATCGTTGTAGCTGAGGTGTGAAATGCATGTTTGTATCATAATACATTGTATTAGGATATGGTTGAACTCATTGAAAGTATTGCACTTGTCCCGTAGAACATTGTCCGTTTCTTCGATTTGCACAGCACACTGATAAAATGCTACAGTGGCGGTTTGGTTTTACGATGAGACTAAATTCATTACATAAACAAGACTACGTTTTTGGTGCCATTTTAATATTCTCCCGTTTTGGATTTGTTCTTGTTCTTGTATTTGCAGCAACTTCTGTATTATAATCGTCTCTGAACAATTGATGCAATACGTAACGCAATTAACACTATTAATTACCAAACAACCATTAAGTGGTGCATTTAACAGATTTATAAATATTTTAGGTCAATGTATTGTTAATGACGTCAGCCACCTGGATTATGTAATTAAATGCGTTAACTGAGAAAATGAAGAACTCAGTTATGGTAGTTATTTGGAATTTTGCAGTTCGAAGAAAGATAGAATACATAGAAACTTATCCCTTTTATTCTCAGCAGCTAGCGCTACCATATTTCTACCACGCCTTCAACAATTTTATCGCACTCCACTTTACTTATAAGAAAACACCACTCACTTAATGCTTTGGAGCGGCCCGATCGCTTCCTCAACTCTGTGTGGAAGATCTGTATTTTACCACGTGATGCAATAACACATGGGAATACATTTGGCAACACCGACGGGCTACACAACGTGCAACAGATATAAATTTATACACAAACGGGCTAAATAACGAACTAATCATATCAACGGACTCACATGGTCCTGTTAATATATAAAAAAACTAAACTTCTAAAAACATTACCCCTCTGAGGTTGCTTTGACTCGTAATGATAAAAAACCGCATATAAAGTGATTTATATCTTCCGGACTGAATTTTTAAAGCCGGGTGGAACAACGGCCCAATAATGTAAGGGGCTCAACAAGATACCATTTAGCCCTATATATATATATATATATATATATATATATATATACTAGTGAGTCACCCGAACTACGCTTCGGTTCGCTAATTTAAGAGAGTTTCGTTAATATAAATTTAAAAAAAAAAGAAGCATCGGCCGGGAATAAAACCCGGGCCGCCCGCGTGACAGGCTAGCATTCTACCCCTGGACCAACCTGGCTATATGAACATAAGCGATCACCCGAGCTAACAGCACACGGCCACAGCAGCTGTCACACCGTAGCCCACGGCGACAGAAGCTCCGCTCCGCTGCTTAGAGAATTTAATTAAAACATTTTCGTACTTTTTTTGTAAATAAAAACCGGCCTACAATCTAAGTCTAAAAATTAGCAAACTTTTAAGCCATCCTACAACTTAATCGGTCCAGTATCTTCGGAGGAGATAGCGAACAAAGATACAAACATACAAACAAAAAAAGAGAGCAACGATTTTATGTTATACGATATACTTTAATCAAGAGGCTTACATTGGATCCAAACAAAAACAAAATTTATTTAAAAAAAACAAACTTAATCCTGATAATCACATGAAATGTTCAAAATGCTGGCCATTGTTAGCTAAACACAGTTGACACCGTTTGATGACACTTTGGGTTCCTTTACGCAACGTATTTCGATTAATACCGTATGATCGAAAACTTTCAACGTCTAGAGGGCTGTGGATTTTTTAAAATTAAATTTATATTGGCAGTAAAGTAAAGCTACTTAATAATATAACCTATACAATTTTGACAGATAAACTTAACTTTTACAGGATGTTTAATGCCGAGCACTAGGTGGTTCTGTGTATGGAAAATGCAGCAAATCATTTTGAATAGCTGTAGTTGTTTTCGTTACTAACATTTTTATGTATTCAACAAGAATGTTTATATTTGTTGAAATGACAATCCTGACATAACCTTAAACTGACAGATATAAAATGCCTATGTAACTTTTACTACCACAACTGCTAACAAAATTTTTTGACAAAATAATTCCACAACCCTCTAGACGTTGAAAGTTTTCGATCATACTGTACTAGCACATGCCTCTAGCACTGGCTCGCGCAGTTTCTGAATATGATTGTAGCTGTAATTACTATCAAATACTTTATTCTTTAACGTACCCCACTGAAAAGAGTCAAGAGGCGTTAGATCAGCTGATCTGGCTGGCCATCGAACATTAGTATAAATTAGTAATAAATTTCACCTAATTTAGTTCGGATTTCATGTAAGCCTACTTGATTAAAATATAAATACAATTAATTCTAGTGGTATTTTTTATTCAATCATACATTATCTTACATCGTTGAAACGAGAATAAAAAATTCTGTTCAGTAACCTAAAAATGCAATATGGCGCCCATTTAACTTAAGGAAGTTGATTCGAGTACCTCAAAAGCAGCCATCTTGAAATTTTGTTAGACACCAATTTTAAATTGGTCTCATCGAAAACAGTAACTTTCATATGAATTTTTTTTCGTATCTCTTATACTTACGAAGATATTTGACATACAAGAAAATGACAGTTTTTAGTTTTTTTTAAATAACTTCTGACGGATTCGACATTTTGAACTTTTTCAAGCAGATTTTAAATCAGCATGTAAAACTGCAAAACATTGCCTATTTAACCACATCTCCATCTTCAATGATAAGAAAGTTACCCATGCAATTCCACTCGACCTGGGACACACTGTATATATATACTAACAAAGTGTGACGGCAGATTACTGGCAACCAGACCTGTCACATAGCGAGATTTATTAGTGAATACGAAAGTTAGTATAGTGAGAAATTAAAAGTGAAGTGTACCGAGTACAAAGAACTGAACGGGAGAGCCGCGACTAATAAAATGTTGCCATAAAATATAGTTATTGAGTGAAATTACAACAAACTAAGACACGAGACGTGAATAGGTTAAGTTGAAAATCGCCTACAGTGTACAGTGATAACACAGCGCGTGCACAAATTCGAGCGCAAATTCGAACGCAACTGTGCTACGCATTCCAGGAGACGTCAAGTAGCCGCAGTATACCAGTGGCGGACAATAAAAACTAAATCAGGGCATGCCGAAAACGGTATAATTTAATTCCCGAAATCTAAAAAGTGAAAAAGATAGAAACCGACGACGATTATTCTACCGACAAACAGTTAAATTAAAGAAGAGCACTGAAGAGACCAGAAGGAAGCTTTGACAGAAGCAAAAAAACTTAAGAACTCCAACAAAGACGCAAAACAGGAAGATGAAAAGTTGGAACAAATTTTGGCAATAATGACAGAGATGAAAACGGGACAAAGTAAAATTAAAAAAGGAAATCCAACAAATTGAAGGGGAACAAAAGAGGTTCAATAGTGAACTGATAACAATAAAACTGGAAAATGAAAATTGAAGAGCGAAGACGCCGAGATAAGGAAGGAAAATAACTAAATCAGAAAGAATGACAAGCTATCAGAAGAAACCCTGGAAACGTTAGAACAGAAGACAAAGAAAAACAACGTAGTCTATGAGCGGAATACCAACAGATACAAATGATCATGATTAACAACTTATTAAAAGAACATTTAAAAAATCGATATAAAGCCCAAACCAGCAACAAAAATAGATAAAAAATGTGTGCAATAAATTAGAAAATGAAAAAGATAAAAAAGTAGTGATGCAAATTGAAACGTTTGAAAACAGATAAAATACACGTTAACGACGATCTAACAAAGTAAGGAAAGGAAAAGCAAAGACAGGTCAAACTAAGGGCACAAGATGAGGAAGCAAAAGGAAAAGTTGTAAAAATTGGATACAATAAAGTAATAATAGATGGGGTAGAATGGCGATACAATAAAAGTATAGAAAAACTAGAAATAACAAAGCCAAAAAACTAGAACAGCATAAGGGAGATATGAAAACAGAGACGAATAAGGCAAATGAAAAGGAAATAATTTTGAGGCATGGAAAAGAACCAATACGCAATAAATCACGAATAAATATAGATAATAAAACTAAAAATGATATGTCAAACAAAATGAAAATATGGAAAATAGGGACTTGGAACACAAGAAGTCTGAACGGGAAAAAAGTAGAGGTAAATTTTGAATTCAAGCAGGCTGAATTAGATATATTAATAATAATAAAATAAATAGAATTAGAAGGCGGGCAAGTATTATTCTACAGTGGAGTGCCAGAAGATGATAGAGCAGCTGGAATAGGATGTATAATCAAGAAAGAACTGATAAATAAAATTACAAATTGGAACGGATTGTCAGAAAGAATAATAACACTTGACATTCAATTCACTAAAGAAGATAAAATAACAATAATAGGAGTTTACGGACCCAACGACGATGACACAAAAGAAATAAAAAGATAAATTCCGGGAAGAATTGGCAAGAATTACAGAAAGTGGCAAAGAAGAATTATTTGTAGCAGGTGATTTCAATGGAAGAGTAGGAGTAAAAAAAAATGGGTCAGAAAATGTAATAGGAAGATATGGCGAGACTATTGTACGATATATAACTTAATAGTAACCAATACCTTTTTTAAACACAAGGATATCCACAAATTTACTCGACAAGCACCAAACACAAGAGACAGATCTATCATAAATTATTTATTAGTAGAAACGCACAACAAAAAACTTATTAAAAATTCGGGGCAGAAATATCGTATATCTTGTCGAAGTAAAAATAAAAAGGCTAAAGGACGAAGACATAGAAGAAGACCAAGATAAACAAACTGTAAAACAAGACACAATAAGGACATATAAATTAGAACAAAAAGAAGTGGCAGACAAATACGAACAAATAGTAAGCACACTAATACATATGGAAACAACAAAATTAAAACAAATGACATTGGAAGAAACATGGCAAAGGTTTAAAGAAATAATTACTCAAGCAGCTAGAAACCCTGTGGAGTGAGTACCAAAGTAAACAACCAACAGAAAAGAACGAGGTGTGAAGCGGAGAATTAAAAACACAGATAAAATTAACAAAAAGAAGCTGGAGAGAATAATTAGCAAATAAATCAGAAAACACATATAACATATATAAATATCAAAGAACAAAGGTGAAGAACATGATAACAAAAGCTAAAAATAAAGCATGGCACAAATTTGGAGAGAAAATGGAGGAAGAAGACAGCAGAAAAAACCAAAAACTATTTTACAAAGTATTGAAAACTCTAAGGAAAGGGAAAGCAACACGAGTCACAAAAATAAAAACCAAGCAACAAGATCTAACGACAAACAATACTGAAACAATGGACAGATGGAAAGAGTACTTCAAAGATCTGTTAGAGGCTGAAACAGAAAATGACAATACACATACAAAGGAAGAAGATCAAAAGAAAAGAAAAGACCAACAAGATGAAATAACTACAGACGAACTTGATATGGCAATAAAAAAAGATTAAGAACGGAAAATCACCAGAACACAGGATTACGCCAGAAATGATTAAGAAAATAGAAGCAGAAGGAAAATAAATTACTGCTGAAATCTATAACAAAGCGTGGAAAGAAGCGATTGATAAATAGGACAAATAGTACCAATTCATAAAAAGGGCGATAATAAATAGTGCAGCAATTACAAGAGTATAACGCTGTTAAATATACCGCTTAAAGTATATGAACAAATAATAGAAACAAAAATGCGAAAAATAATCGAACCAACACTGGTAGAGGCACAGAGTGGATTCCGCAAAGGAAGAAGTGTTTCAACACAACAAAAACAATTTCTTGCCCTTTCTAGATCTAAAGAAAGCATTTGACAAGATACCAGAATGAAAGTATGGGAAAGCCTGAACAATAGAGCAGTAAGTCCAAAATTACGTAAGGTAATAAAAAGCTTATATAAATGTACTAGAAACTACGCATCAGTAATAACAGATTCGAAGAATTCACAACAAGTGAAGGTTTGAGACAAGGTGGAGTAATGAGCCATGTGTTATTTCTATTGTTCATGGACGGAATAATAAGAACATGCCAACTAGAATCTAGAAAACTGCATATAGGATACAGAAACTTATTAGTATACGTAATAGAATGCGCTTTTGTGGACAATGAAGTAATTATAGCAAGCAGTGAAGAGAACTTAAGAACAAATTTAAATATATGGAACGATGCACTGACAGAAAACGGAATAGAAATAAACACGGAAAAGACAAAAATATTAGTAATAGCAAAAGAACTGTAGCGTACCAAGGTAATTGACTTAAAAACGCTTGTTGTACAAGGGATAGTCATAAATCTACCCAAACTTGACACTAAGTGCAATTCTAAATCAACTGAAACTTGACATTAAGCGCAGTTCCAAATTTGTAAACGTTAGTGCTATCTAAAACGTGAGTGACAAATGATCTATAATCGTCAGTGCGACATATGCGAACAAAAAGTGTTAGATGCCAAATGTGATTTGGGTCGCCATCAAACAATGCAGACTAACTTGTCAAAAACGTCAAAGTATAAATTCGAAAAACAGCACGACGGATGTCACAAGTGTAGGAGCACCCAATGACAAAAGGAAGGGTTACGTAAATATCCTTGTGACCCAAATTCCAACCAGACAGCAATGACCAACCCTGGTCACAATACGGTTATAAATTATGGAGTATGAAAGGAGCACACGCAATAACCAGAATTGTTTTATTATCGGAAGTAGGATTCCAAACTTTTCTGTCACAATAGAGCAAAGGGTGCTATTGCATCCGAAAGAATGGACGAGGCTCCTTCCATTCAAACAGTGGTTATATAAACTGGAGTAGTCTAGTTTTGGAGATCAGTCGTCCCAGATCAGCGCGATCACCTCACGTATTTGTATTTTGTATTTGAATTTCTGTAATATTAACGAATGTGTACGTGTGTATATTTGTTTATTTCTTTAAAGTAAAAATAAAGGAAGGTTATTGTTTTCCACAAACGTGTGTATTTTTACTGAACTAAATTCTATAGTAAAAATTGCCACACGTCAAATAAATTGGCAAAATAGTAACTAAATGGAGTGTTATAAAGAAGAGCACTTGTGTTTTTGCAACTCTGCTAATAATTTTCGATTTAAACATAGTTAAAGTAGCTAATTGGTGCTGAACTTGTGATATTCAGGTTATAAAGACTAAAGACGGGTGTGGAAGTGTTTTTTGTACAAAATACTATTTTAAAAGTGCAAGTCACCTAACCTAACTTTGTCAAATTGAGTGCAATTATCTTAGTCAAATAATGGCTTTGTGTTACAAGTGCACCAAAAAACTCCCCTCAGAGGAAGGCTAATATAGTGTGTTATGGATGCGAACGAAACATTTGCAGCAAATGTAGCGGTCTGACTTCTACAGAGCTGAGGGTCATTGACCTCCAGAAACCAACACTGAAGTACCTGTGCGAGGATTGCGAGCTCGGGGTGCGGCAGCTGCCTGCCCTTAGGAAGCTAGTTGGCGAGCTGCAGCAGGAAATTGAGGCGATGAAGAAAAACCCGGTTGAAAATACCAGCCTGGAAGCCGTCCTGTCTGAACTCGGTGAGAGGAGCAGAAGGAACTCGAATGTTATTATGTTTGGGGTGCCCGAGACACAGAACTCTGATGCGAATGTGGATGACCGCAAGCAGTTTGACCGGGAACAGGTGGATAAAACTCTCGCATCGATACCCTGCTACAAGAAACCTGTGGCCGTCTTGCGTCTGGGAAAACCCATGCAGGACCCTACGGCTGCTCCCCGTCCTATGAAGATTGTTTTCTCCGGACAACGGCCTGCAATCAACGTGCTTAAAAACTGGAAGAAACTTCCAACTGGTATCAAAGTTAAGAATGATCAGACCCCATATCAGCGTGAGTACTTTAAAAATCTGAAAGCAGAACTGGAGCAGAGGACGAACGATGGTGAGTCAGATCTCAAAATTAAATATATTCATGGCACGCCGAAAATAGTGAAGGTGAAACCCGACCCAAAAAACTAAGGTCCAAAATCACAGAATTCACCTTCTTCTATACGAACCTGGCATCCTTAATGGCGAAACGAGATTTACTCTTAGTGGAAATAAATAAACTAAAACCTACTTGTATTATACTTACTGAGACACACCTAAAACCAAAAATAAGTAATAGCTTAATAGATATCAAAGGCTACTTACTCTTCAGACGAGATAGAGCAGCGGGAAGGGGTTGGGGTGGGGTGGCGATATATGTTGCTAGCGCATACCTTGATGTTCCTATTCAAGTGACACTACACCCTACCTTAAATAATAACCCCACAGTGGAAGCACTATGGTTGACAATTAAATACTCTGATTTTAACCTCTTGATAGCTGGAGTTTACCGTCCACCGCACACTGGTTTTGAAGATTCTGATTGTATTTTATTTGATATGATGCGAACAGCTTGTAGCGGACCACACACTGTGTTCATTATGGGGGATTTTAATTTGCCAGACTTTAAGTGGCCACTCACTAAACTAGATGGGTACAACATGTTACATGGGAAGTTCATGGAACTGCTAACAGACTCGGGCCTTCAACAGCTAGTGACTGACATTACGCGTAAGAGAGGTAGCCAGCAATCTGTCCTAGACTTGGTATTATGCAATGATGAGAACCTATGTACTAAAATAGAACACCACGCACACATAGGAAAGAGTGACCACCAGTTTCTACTAGCAACTTTGCAATTCCAAACAGGAGCCAGAAGTGACCCAATAGCCGCTGCACGTAGATGGAATTTCTTCGCGGCTAACTACGATCGTATTTCGAAAGAATTAGACGAAGACTACAACCTCCTACACACAAACATATCCGAAGCGTGGCAAGACTTTAAGAGTGAAGTTGACAAATCTATTGAACAACATGTACCTACAAGCCGAAAAAGAGTTAATCACAACTGCAACAAACCGTGGATAGGTCCAGACATACTAAACCTAATAGAAGAAAAGACTCGACTGTGGAATATTTACCGACTAGACAAATCAGATGAATCCTACGAGAAATACAGAAAATTGAACAATAAAATCACTGCAATGGTAATTAAATCTAGGAAGGAATTTGAAGAAGGGGTTGTGGAAAGGGGTCCGAAATCATTTCATAGTTATGTACGCCAACAACTGTCATCAACGGTCTCTATTCCACCTTCTATAAGGGATCCTGACACGCTTCTCTTAACAAGCAATACCAAAGAGGTGGCAAATTTATTTGCCAAGCAATTTGAAAAATCGTATGTTAGAGAACCCACAGGCCCACTCCCAACATTAGGTGTACCACGAATTGAAGCCTCTATTGACCATGTAGATTTCACTGCTGAACTGATCGATAAAGCAATAAAAAGATTCAATGATACTACCTCAATGGGCCCAGATGGAATTCCGGCTTTACTGTTGAAGAAATGCTCATCGGTAATCACAACTAGGCTCGGTCAGATCATGGAACTGTCTTTGGCCCAAGAAAAACTTCCAGATGACTGGAAAGAAGCTACAGTTACCCCGATTTACAAGAAAGGAGACAAATTGAATGCTGCTAACTATAGGCCCATTAGCCTCACTAGTTTAGTTTGCAAAACTATGGAAAAGATTATAGCCAAAAGGTTGAGGGACTTTTTATCCAGGGAACAGGTCATTATAGACACTCAGCATGGTTTCATCCCTCGTAGATCAACAGTTACTAACCTACTTATGTGCTTGGACAAATGGACTAGGAACTGCAATGAACATCAACCAACAGACATCATATACCTGGACTATGAAAAAGCGTTTGATCGCGTCCCAACCAGGCGACTAGTAGCCAAACTAGAGTACTTTGGCATCCGTGGGAACCTTCTAAATTGGATCTCTGACTTCCTCACTGAACGAAAATTTAAAGTTCGAATAGGAGACCAATACTCTGAAGCACACAATGTGATGAGCGGCGTACCACAGGGATCAGTACTCGGACCTATCTTGTTTGGGATTTTTCTGACCGACCTTAAAGAAGTCATTGATTCGGACCTGTCTCTATTTGCCGACGATACTACGCTAATGGGGAACCCATTAATCAGTCATAATATCATCCAAAAGGATCTTGACCGAATTGTTCAATGGACAAGAGATTGGCTGATTACTTTGAATGCCGAAAAGTGCTCAGTATTACATGTCGGTAGTAACAACCCGAAGTTGCCCTACACCATTGACGCGAGGAACCTGCAAAGCGTGACTTCGCAGAAAGACCTAGGAGTGACAGTAACGGAGAATCTCAAATGGGACGAGCATATCCTTGGAATCACCAAAAGAGCTAATTCCATCATGTACACGATTAAAAAAGCATTCTTGCATATAGATAAGAAATTGTTTATTAAGATATATAAAACGTATATTCGTCCACTGCTGGAGTATGCGTTCCAAATATGGAGTCCATACTTTCGCAAAGACCTACGTCACAAGACATACGAGCAACGACTGGAAGAACTTGGCCTGACTTCACTAGAGCAGCGCAGGCAGCGTGGGGATTTGATTGAGACCTACAAGATTCTGAGTGGACATTATGACGTCCCTGGGCTAAGTGACATCTACCAGATGAAACCACCTGGGAACCTGAGAGGACACGCACTGAAGCTCGCTCGCACTCAAAGCTCAAGCAATCCTAGGTACCATTTTCTGCCAAACCGCGCCGTGAACTCCTGGAATAAACTGCCAGAAACAGTTATAAGTGCACCATCAGTGAACGATTTCAAAAATAGACTAGACAATTATACAAAAAATATCAAACAGTGACTGTGACGATAAGCACACAACACCATAAGTGAATGACCTGAAATAGATTATACCAAACAAATGAACTTTTGATTAAGACTATACCAGACAAATTGAACATTACAAGTGCTATGATATGCACGCATCAGCTTCTAGCTGCTAGTGCATCATTAATAATAATAATAATAATAATAATAATAAAGAACCACAAAAAACAGATGTACAAATAAATGGAAGACGAATACAACAAACAAAAAAATTCAACTACTTGGGAGTGACATTTGATGAGCAAGGCAGGCAAGAAACAGACATTACAGAAAGAATAGAGAAAACTAACAAGTTATACTACGACATGAACCAGACCGTTATGGGCAAAAGAGAAGTGGCACAAAAGACAACATTAAGTGTGTTCAAAAGAATCTTTAGACCGATATTGATATATGGATCTGAGTCGTGGGTACTGACCAAACGAATGAAAGAAAAAATAGAAGCCACCGAGATGAAATACTTGAGAAAAGTCAAAGAAGTCACGCTGAGAGATCGAGTGAGAAGTGTGCAAATTAGAGAAGAATTAGAAGTAATACCAATGACAGACTTTATAGAAAAACGGCAGCTGAGTTGGTGGCGACATCTCCAGAGAATGGAAAAGGTTCGAGCAGTGAAACAAGTATGGGAATCCAAGGCATTAAGTAAAACAAACAGAGGGCGACCGCAAGAGACATGGGACAAAGTACTGGAAAAAATACTAACAGCAAAGAGTAAAACTTTGCAAGAAGCAAAGATGATAGCAAAAAATATAAAAAAATGGTGTAAATTCGTGTATAGTGTATAATTTTTAGATTTGGTACAGTTATATAACCAAAAGAAACTTGGTGTTAATACTTTTAAAATTTAAAAGCACTCAATTATTAATATATTAATGTATTATGTAAATTGTAATTTACTAACCCTACACCATAACGGTAAAAGGGAATTTGATTTTATATATATATATATATATATATTGTTCAAATTTGAATATCTTCACATGCTTTTAATAAAACATGTGTTTTGGTCCACAAGGTGTTAGGTAAGACTGTCACTTTCAATAACTTTTATAACAACGTTACTTATTGTAAATTTTTGTCCATAGCTTTTGATAATGTTTTAAATAAAAAAACGAAACGTCAGGCGAAACATACAAGTGGTTTTAATTCAATCTAACCATTAAAGCTTGGTACCTGTGCGTAGCACTGAGATTGGAGTTTTTCCAAACCCTATCCCAGTCAAGAAATAACATTTTACTGTGTATGTAACCACACAAGCTGTGAGAGGGACTATCTTTATATATATATATATATATATATATTACGAAGGTTTTCGCGGCTGATATGTATTAAAGGTAAACATTTCAGGGTGTCATACCGCTTAATAAATTCGAAGATTTCTTCAACTGGTTGAAGAACATCTTGAATGGCGTTTGGGGTTGGACGACGTTTCGACGAAATCACATTCGTCATTTTCAAGTCCTTGTAGTCCTGGTTTGGCTTCTAGTTATGCGACAACACGACGGACTGTCAACTTGATGTACAGCTGACTGAATAGGCTGTTTATCAATTACTGTGGCAACTAGCATCGAGGGAGCTGTACTGCTAGAACGGATGGCTGGTGTTCGTAGAGAATGGCCGGCCGTTGCTTGTAGTAACGTTGGTAACCACGATGCAGGTAATCGGCTTGTGTCGTCGCGGGTGTTCATACAATTCGGACGTTTTACGATTTCGATGGCTTCTCGTATGATGCATGCGTCTTTGTGTTCGACGCTGGCAATGCTCTTGGTGTTGTCGAAATCAATCTTGTGCGAAGTATCCCATATATGATGCACTAGCGATGAAGTGTGTTCCATCTTCTTAACATAATTCTGATGTTCCTCCTTGCGTGCCTTTATTCTCCGGTTGGTGTGGCCTATGTAGCTGCTATCGCAATCCCGACACGGTATCTCGTAGACTCCTTGGTTTTCCAAAGGGATGTACTCTTTAGGATTCCTCAGTAAGGACTGGATTATTCTATCCGTGGTAAAGGTTGTCCTGATGTTACATTTTCTAAGTATTCTTCCGATTTTCTCTGTCGTGCCTCGGATGTAAGGCAGGTACGCCGTGCCACAAGGTCTCTCATCTTCTGCGTCTTGCGTTTTGGTCTTCGGGGGTCGGAACGCCTTCCTAATCGCTGCTCTGCCATAACCATTTTGTTTGAATACTCGAGCAAGGGTTGCTAATTCTTGTCTTGTATTCTCCTTGTCGGCTATCCTTCTTGATCTACAAACCAGTGTTGTCAGGACTGATTGTAGTTGAGCAGGGTGGTGGTGTGAATTAGCATTTAGGTAGCGATTGGTGTGCGTGGTCTTCCTATAAACCGTGTGCCCCAATTTTCCATTCTTCTTGGTGGTGAGAACATCTAGGAATGGAAGGTGGTTGTTCTTCTCCAATTCCATCGTAAACTGGATCTTATTATGGATGCTATTGAGATGGGTAAGGAAATCAGCAAGTCGATTTTTACCGTGACCCCATATGGCAAAGACATCATCGACATACCGAAGCCAAAGTTTCGGTTTGTAAATGGTGCTGTCCAGTGCTTTCGATTCGAAGTCCTCCATGAAGAGATTCGCAATGACGGGAGACAAAGGTGAACCCATCGGCGCTCCTTCTACTTGCTTGTAGCGTTGACCATTATAGATGAAATATGTATTCTGGAGACAATGATCGGCAAGTTTGATGATGTGTTGAGGTGGATCATACTTCTGTTTAATGACGTTTAGAGCTTCGTCAACTGGCACTTTAGTAAACAGAGAGACGACGTCAAAGCTCACGAGGATATCGGTCGGTGTAATTTTCTCCTTTTGCAGCATCTCGATGAAGTGGGTAGAATTCATAACGTATGAAGCCGCATCTGCCACATGCGGCTGCAGATGTTTAGCTACGAAGGCTGCAAGTCGTTGGATAGGTGATCCTATGGAACTAACGATAGGCCTAAGCGGTGTTCCATCCTTATGAATTTTTGGGAGACCGTATATCTTGGGACATTTAGACGACTTTTCTCTAGGTATAAGTTGATTTTGCACTTCAGTTTCGATGTTACTCTCCTTTATCTTCGACTTGGTGTTCTTCTCCAAATACGTTGTTGGATCCGTGGAGATACATTTGTAAGCACTGTCCTGCAGTAAAGAAATCATTTTAGAGTGGTAGTCATCGTTGTTCATGATAACGGTGACATTTCCTTTGTCTGCAGGAAGAATAATGATGTTGTTGTTCTGTCGAAGGTTCTTGAGTGCCAAAGATTCATCACGGGATAGATTCGATTTGGGTGGTTTAGCCAATCGTAAGATTCGAGAGGTATCTTGTCGGATGAGATCGGCGGTATTTTTATTCAGTCTCGAAATCGCAGTTTCTACTCCGCAGATGATAGATTCCACCGGAATACGTTTTGGAGCTATGGCGTAGTTGAAACCTTTAGCAAGTGCAGATATCGCAGATTCATCCAAAGTAATATCAGAAATATTACGGACAACTTTAGACATATCCAGATTAGTAGCACGATACCCTTTTTGCGTTGAATAAAGATGGTCGAATTTCTTCCTTTGCTTTATCGTGTGGAGATTTCTGTTAGTTTCCGCTCGAAAGTCTGCTAATTGGTCGATGATGTTCCAGATCATAGGGTGGATGATCCCGCTGAGGTGAAGATGCAGAATATGAGAGACCTTGTGGCACGGCGTACCTGCCTTACATCCGAGGCACGACAGAGAAAATCGGAAGAATACTTAGAAAATGTAACATCAGGACAACCTTTACCACGGATAGAATAATCCAGTTCTTACTGAAGAATCCTAAAGAGTACATCCTTTTGGAAAACCAAGGAGTCTACGAGATACCGTGTCGGGATTGCGATAGCAGCTACATAGGCCACACCAACCGGAGAATAAAGGCACGCAAGGAGGAACATCAGAATTATGTTAAGAAGATGGAACGCACTTCATCGCTAGTGCATCATATATGGGATACTTCGCACAAGATTGATTTCGACAACACCAAGAGCATTGCCAGCGTCGAACACAAAGACGCATGCATCATACGAGAAGCCATCGAAATCGTAAAACGTCCGAATTGTATGAACACCCGCGACGACACAAGCCGATTACCTGCATCGTGGTTACCAACGTTACTACAAGCAACGGCCGGCCATTCTCTACGAACACCAGCCATCCGTTCTAGCAGTACAGCTCTTTCGATGCTAGTTGCCACAGTTATTTGCAGTCGTTTAATCTTTATTATATTTAATAGTATTAGTGAACTAAAATGTCGTTAAGTGCAAATAGTCGGTCTGGCCATAAAAGTGTATATTGGAATTACTTTACTAAAATAGTGGACACTTCTGACAAAAAAACAGTTCAAAAGCGAAATGCCAATCTTGCACATCAATTATTTCTCTCGGAGGGATTAGAAAATTTGCCAATACGTCAAATCTTAGGCACCATTTGGAACGGTTTCATCCAGAAAAATTTGAGGAAATTAAAAAAGCTAGGGCAGGAACTACCGAGGCGCATACAAGTATGTAAATATATTTGCAAGTTGTTTTCAATGTGCCAGGCTTATCATATGTTAGTAGTTCACAGTTTTTTTTCTTCAGCCGTTATGAACCAAGCACGAAAAGATCAACCGTCTACTTCAGCTGCAGGATCTCAATTGACACTTCCAAAATTTGTTGAAAAATTGAAAGTCTGGGACATAAGTTCTTTATCAGCCAAACAATACCATTATTTAATTGGAGAAATGATTGCGTTGGACAATCAGCCGTTTAGTGTTGTAAATGATGTTGGTTTCAAACCGATTCTAGAGAAAGCTTTACCTCGATACAACATACCATCTCGCAATTTTTTTCTTGAAACAATTGTTCCGGATATCTACGAAAGATGTAAAATAAAGTTGCAAGAGAAGATAAACCAAATGACAGGAAAACTGAGTATCACTTCAGATATTTGGACATGCGCCCACAACAATAAAGCTTTTCTATCTCTAACAGCTCATTGGCTGGACGATGCCACCCAGAGATGCTCATTTGTTCTGGCTTGTAAACATTTTCCAGGGGCTCATACAGGTGATGCTATTTCTAACACCTTTTCCGAACTATTAAAAGACTGGAACGTTAAGATAGAGCAGGTACATCTAATAATAACAGACAATGCTGCAAATATGAAAAAAGGAGTAGTTCAGGCTGATATGAATCACCTACGCCAACTCCGTGAGGGCGGAGTGACACCGCCATCATGGAAAAATTGGCGTAGGATATCACGTCCCTACGCCGCTTAATTTTAAAATTAGTTACGAAATCGCGAACACTTCCGCGATTTCCGGATAAGCATGGCCCAGTCTCGAAATGGTCAAAAACAAGCCATAAACCCCTAATAAAAATTGCTCGGCCTGCACTCGCTGGGACCGACAGCCGAAAATCCCCAAACGCAAGCCCAAGGAACCACCGGTAAATAATGCAACGAATTAAAACAAAAATAATCAAACGTCCTCGCAGTAGCTAGCCGTTAATGCTATTAACACGTAGAATCGTTAGACTAGCGTTAAATAAATAGGTAACACAAATCGAATTAAGAATAAGCCACCCACTGGCCGGCTTACGCATCCAGAAAATTAAAAACCACAAGTTTACAAAATATTCTCAAGCTACAAACGCTAGGAGCCCGATAAACAAATTACTGCGAGAAGCAAAATGGAAATAAAGGGAATTGTCTAAGAAAATTAGATCCCGACAGAAGCGGGCCCCAATAATTAAATAAATAATTTTTAAACATCGCATCGGTCACAGGAAAATTTCAGTCACAGGCAAACACAAAGGACTGCAGATCAACGGCACTTTAAGCCGAGTACAAAAAAAATGCACGACTACCTGACCCAAAAGCCCGCTTAAGCGTGCTACCTGATCCAACGGCGAAGGCACCTGCCGCACGCATATGCAGACAATATAACACACGCCCCGCGGATTAATTAAAAAGCGCGATGTAAAACCAAATGCTCCCAATATAATCGAATGGGATATCAGGAGAAGCGTCTCGACGTCAGCAGTCTGAAAAATGGCATTAAAAACATATATCAACAACAATAAATGCACAAACTCCGAATAAATAAACAAAGCGACGAAATACCCCCTGCAGCCGAGTCAGCCATCCCACCCTGGAAAAAGCAGCAGTGGAAGAGAAAAAAGAGGGAGTAAGAACCCCTATAAAAACGCTACCCTGGCTTAGATGAGCATCAGATCGAGCCCTGCCCTCCGATCAGCATACTCCTCTGACCTTATCGAGCCCTGCTCTCTGGTCAACCACTTCTCGCTTGACCCTACGGTCACGACGGAGTACCCATTACAAAAACCTTCTGTTCGAGCCCTGCTCACAGAAGTCAACCTTGCGACTCCTGGTGATCACTCGAGCTCTGTTCGTGATCACTAAAGGGTGTCCAGGTTGCAGCTAGCCACGACTGCCGTCCACGCCGTCGCCGCCTGGAGGAACCTCCAGCCCCACGTCCACGAGAGTCCACAGAAGACGCCAGCATCGCAGTCCGCCCTTAGGCCGGTACCTCGCTGTGCCCCAGGTCCGTTTGCGCCCGCTCGGAGCGCGTCTCACCGCTGCCGCCACCACGCTCTCTCCACGCCACGAGAAAGAAAACCAGGATGCAGCAAAAGTAAGCCCTGGACGCGTATTACGGACACTACGTTTGCCCGAACGCCGCCTACGGCGTCGTCCTCTGAGGTACGAACTAGCCTCCCGCCCCCCACACTCATTCCTTTACTTACAGCCACCACGAGTTGTTGGAGCGCCTATTCGGCCCCGCTTCACCCAGCGCTTCGCCGGACCCACCCGTCCACGGCACTCAACTGTGCCTTCAAGCGCAGAGTGCCCACGTCGCCGCCCCCGCTGAGACGCCGCTCCTCAGCAGTCCAAGGACCCCGCAGCCCGGAGATACCCCCACGGGACGCACCGCATACGAGGCCGCCACCCCTGAAGCACGCCCGCCGCTTCGCGTAGCACAAGTTAGGATCACCTGCCGCCCCCAGCTATTAGGAGTCGCCTTCCGCCTCAGCCCGACGGAGAAGGCTGAGTTCGAGAGCTTGTGGGAAGATCTCAGGTTGGAGGACGACCCCCGCCGTTCGCTGCGCAAGGTGCAGCTCAACCCCCGCCGCCCCCGAGACGCCGTCGCCCGCTCCACCGAAGGACGAGATCCCCGGAGGAACGCCTGCCTGCGCCTGCACTCGCCATTGCCCCTGGTGCGAGAACCTCGGCGTATCCCGCAACGGCGACGTCACTCGCGTCATCGCCGCCCCCAGTAACCAGGACGAGGCCCCCCTAGGATACAGCGATTCCCCCCCACTTACTTGTGAACCGGGAGTCCGTGCGGTGCCGGGAGTGAACGACACGCGCGTCGCGAGTGCTCTGTGTGCAGAACCCCCCCCCCCAAACTGTCGCGTCCAGCCAGAGACACTTATTAGCATAGTTAGATTTAAGTACCTTTAGTAGGGCCTGAATGTTTGATGAATGAGTGTGAGATTGAGTATTATACCGGTGTGTTTGTGTGTGTGGAGCCAGGTACAGATAGTGTTTATATGGTATGATTATTGTTAGATGTTAACGCAGTTAGTCGAAATAAAAGAACTTGTGCTTGGATTCCTTCATTATTTGCTACCACTAATAAACAAGCACGCTCTCCAGCCTCTTCCGCCGTTGGTTGACCCACTCATCCACTGAGCTAGACGGGAACGTGTGGCCAATAAGCCACCAGTGTAACCCTGGCCACGCCCTCAGGAGCGAGGAGTGTAGCCAAGTGTGTTAATTGGCGCCCAAGACGTGAGGCAAACCGTAGGTGGACACCTACAACGAAGGACGCACCAGTCCAAAGATGGTGAGGACCAAGAGCAAGAGAAACATGGAGAATACACCGGAGAGAAGCAGCGAGGAAGCACCGCAGAGAGAGCACCCAAGTGCCAGCCTGCACAGCTCAGAGGTGATAGGAGATAGCGCCTCATTACTCCAATGTGGGCAGAGGACGCCTCCAAGCCGGCACAGCCCAATACCACAAAGGGAGCCGCAGGAGGCACGACAAAGTGCCAACATCAACGTTCCCCAACAGGGAGCAGCAACCCCACCTCCATTTCTGGGAATGGATATAAATCCCCAGTGGCGCCCAACAGAACCGACAACCACGTCGACCACCACCAGCCTGGTAACATTCACCAGCGAGCAATTCAAAAGCATCATGGCTTCAATAACGCTACCCAAGAAGGTGGACCCCCTCCCCACGTTCAGAGGTGAAGAACTGGACGATCCCCAAGAATTTCTGGACCAGTGTGCCAGATACCGGACACAGAGCCAGTGCTCCGCCGCCGAGCTCATTCTAACAGCCACCAACGCTTTCCAAAGAAAAGCCAGCCAGTGGTGGAGACCCTACGCATCGCTGCCATTCGCATGGGCCGAGTTCGAAGAAAGATTTCGACGAAGATTCGACAGCCCCGAAATCCGCGCTGCGCTCACGACCCAACTATACGGCCAAAAGCAAGGAGCACGCGACAACGCCGAGATCTTCTTGCTGAGGAAAATGCAAATGGTGCGCCGACTAGAGATTCAACACTCTACACAGGCCCTCGTCCCAATAATGATGGAACTATTACGGCCCGCGATCCGGCCCTACCTCCGATTGGCTCCACCAACGACAATGGACGAGTTGCTGGACAAAGTTGCCGCCATCGAGAAGGATATAGAAGAGCAGGCACCGCCGCCCACACGGGAAATACGACCCCGTGAGAACCCCCTACCCGTGCTACCCAGGTGCTACTACTGCCCCGGGTACCACTTCATCAAGGCTTGCCCACAACGACGCCAACCCCAGCCATCGCGCAATACGCCCCCATCCAGGTCGACTCCAGACGAAGCCAGACCCCGGACCGAAGCTCCTCCCGCAGAAGCATCGGGAAACGGAGAAAGGCCCGGGCGCATCGAACGCGAGGCCCCGCCCGTGGACTTAACCAATGCCAGGCGTTAAGCGCCCCTACACCCCGGCCCTTGCCTCGGCTTGTGGTACGATTGGGGCCGCAACAACAAGAGGTGCAAGCACACGTCCTATATGTCCCATATGTCCCTACTGTCCCAGGCGTCCCAGATGTCCCATATGTCCCACATGTCCCTAATGTGCCAGGCGTCCTAGATGTTCCATATGGCCCTAACGTCCCAGACGTCCTAAACGTCCCATATGTCCCTAACGTCCCAGACGTCCCAGCTGTCTCGTATGGTCCTAACGTCCCAGACGTCCCAGATGTCCCATATATCCCATATGTCCCTAATGTCCCAGGCGTTATAGATCATCCATATGTCCCAGACGTCCCAGACGTCCTAGATGTCTTATATGTCTTTAACGTCCCAGACGTCCTAGATGTCCCATAGGTCCCTAACGTCCCAGACGTCCCTGATGTCCCATATGTCCCATATGTCCGTTATGTCCCAGGCGTCCTAGATGTCCCATATGTCCCTAATGTCCCAGGCGTCCTAAATGTTCCATATGTCCTTAACGTCCCAGACGTCCCAAACGTCCTAGATGTCCCATATGTCCTTAACGTCCCAGACGTCCCAGATGTCCCATATGTCCCTAACATTCCAAACGTCCCAGATGTCTCATATGTCCCATATGTCTCTAATGTCCCAGATGTCCTAGATGTTCTATATGTCCCTAACGTCTCAGACGTCCCAGCTGTCCCGTATGTCTCTAACGTCCCAGACGTCTCAGGCGTCTTAGATGTCCCATATGTCCCTAACGTCCCAGATGTCCTAGATGTACTATATGTCTCTAACGTCCCAGCCGTCCCAGATGTCCCATATGTGCCAAATGTCCCTAATGTCCCAGGAGTCCCATATGTCCCTAATGTTCTTAGCGTCCTAAATGTCCCATATGCCGTTAACGTCCCAGACGTCCCAGGCGTCGTAGATGTCCCATATGTCCTTAACGTCCCAGACGTCCCAGATGTCACATATGTCCCTAATGTCCTAGACGTCCCAGATGTCCCATATGTCCCTAATGTTTCAGGCGTGCTAAATGTCACATATGTCTTTAACGTCCCAGCCTTCCCAGACGTCCTAGATGTCTCATATGTTCTTACCGTCCCAGACGTCCCAGACGTCCTAGATGTCCCATATGTCCTTAACGTCCCAGACGTCCCACATGTCCCATATGGTCCTAACGTCCCAGACGTCGCAGATGTCCCATATGTCCCTAATGTCCCAGGCGTCCTAGATGTTCCATATGTCCCTAACGTCCCAGACGTCCTAAATGTCCCATATGTCCCTAACGTCCCAGACGTCCCAGCTGTCCCGCAGGTCCCTAACGTCCCAAACGTCCCAGACGTTCTAGATGTCCCATATGTCCCTAACGTCCCAGACGTCCTAGATGTCCTGTATGTCCCTAACGTCTCAGACGTCCCAGACGTGCCAGATGTCCCATTTGTTCCATATGTCCCTAATGTCCCACGCGTCTCGGATGCCCCATATGTCCCTAACGTCCCAGAGGTCTCAGATGTCCCATATGTCCCTAATGTACCAGGCGTCTCAGATGTCCTATATGTTCCATATGTCCTTAACTTTCCAGACGTCCCAAACGTCCTAGATGTCCCATATGTCCTTAACGTCTCAGACGTCCCAGATGTCCCTTATGTCCCTAACGTCCCAGACGTCTCAGATGTCCCATATGTCCCATATGTCACTAATGTCCCAGGCGTCCTGGATGTTCCATATGTCCCTAACGTCCCAGACGTCCTATATGTCCTATATGTCCCTAACGTCCCAGACGTCCCAGCTGTCCCGTATGTCCCTAACGTCCCAGACGTCCCAGACGTCCTATATGTCCCATATGACTCTAACGACCCCGACGTCTTAGACGTCCTATATGTCCCTAACGTCCCAGACGTTACAGATGTCCCATATGTCCCATATGTACCTAACGTCCCAAGCGTCCCAGATGTCCCATATGTCCCATATGTCCCTAATGTCCCAGGCGTTCTAAATGTCCCATAATTCCTTAACGTCCCAGACGTCGCAGACGTCCTAGATGTCCTATATGTCCTTAACGTCCCAGACGTCCCAGATGTCTCTAATGTCCCATATGTCTCGAATGTCCCAGGCGTCCTAGATGTTCCATATGTCCCTAACGTCCCAGACGTCCTAAATGTCCCATATGTCCCTAACGTCCCAGACGTCCCAGCTGTCTCGTATGTCCCTAACGTCCCAGACGTCCCAGCCGTCCTAGATGACCCATATGTCCCTAACGTCCCAGACGTCCTAGATGTCCTGTATGTCCCTAACGTCCATGACGTTCCAGACGTCTCAGATGTCCCATATGTCCCATATGTCCCTAATGTCCCAGTCGTCCCTGATGTCCCATATGTCCCTAATGTCCCTAATGTCGCAAGCGTCCTAAATGTTTCATAAGTCCTTAACGTCCCAGATATACCAGATGTCTCATATGTCCCATATGTCTCTAATGTCCCAGGCGTCCTAGATGTTCCATATGTCCCTAACGTCCCAGACGTCCTAAATGTCCCATATGTCCATAACGTCCTAGACGTCCCAGCTGTCCCGTATGTTCCTAACGTCCCAGACGTCCTAGATGTCCCTAACGTCCCAGACGTCCCAGATGTCAGAGATGTCCCATATGTCCCTAATGTCCCAGGCGTCCCAGATGTCTTAAATGTCCCATATGTCCTGAACGTCCCCGACGTCCCAGACGTCTTAGATGTCCCATATTTCCTTAACGTCTCAGACGTCCCAGATGTCCCATACGTCCCTAACGTCGCAGATGTCCTATATGTCCCTAACGTCCCAGACGTCCTAGATGTCCCATATGTTCTTAATGTCCCAGACGTCCCAGATGTCCCACATGTCCCATATGTCTCTAACGTCCCAGGCGTCCCATATGTCCCTAATGTCCCAGACGTCACAGCTGTCCCGTATGTCCCTTACGTCCCAGACGTCCCAGACGGCCTAGATGTCCCATATGTCCCTAACGTCCCAGACGTCCTAGATGTCCTATATGTCCCTAACGTCCCAGACGTCCCAGATGTCCCATATGTCCCTAACGTCCCATACGTCCCAGATGTCCCATATGTCCCTAAGGTCCCAGACGTCCTAGATGTCCCATATGTCCTTAACGTCCCAGACGTCCCAGATGTCCCATATATCCCTAACGACCCAGACGTCCCAGATGTCCCATATGTCCCTAATGTCCCAGGCGCCCCAGATGTCCCATATGTCCTATATGTCCCTAATGCCCTATGCGTCCTAAATGTCCCATATGTCCTTAACGTCCCAGACGTCCCACACGTCCTAGATTTCCCATATGTCCATAACGTCTCAGACGTTCCAGATGTCCCACATGTCCCTAACGCCCCAGACGTACTAAATGTCCCATATGTCCCTAACGTCCCAGACGTCCCAGCTGTCCCGTATGTCCCTAACGTCCCAGACGTCCCAGACGTCCTAGATGTCCCATATGTCCCTAACGTCCCAGACGTCCCAGATGTTCCATATATCCCATTCGTCCCAGATGTCCCAGATGCCCATATGTCCCATATGTCCCTAATGTCCCAGACATCCCATATATCCCATATGTCCCTAACGTCCCAGACGTCCCAGATGTCCCAGATGTCTCTAATGTCCCATATGTCTCGAATGTCCCGGGCGTCCTAGATGGTCCATATATCCCTAACGTCCCAGACGTCCTAAATGTCCCATATGTCCCTAACTTCCCCGACGTCCCAGCTCTCCCGTATGTCCCTAACGTCCCAGACGTCCCAGACGTCCTAGATGTCCCATATGTCCCAGACGTCCCAGACGTCTCAGAAGTCCCATATGTCCCATATGTCCCTAATGTCCCAGGCCTCCCAGACGTCCTAGATGTCCCATATGTCCCTAACGTCCCAGACGTCCTAGATGTCCCATATGTCCCTAACGTCCCAGACGTCCCAGATGTTCCATATATCCCATTCGTCCCAGATGTCCCAGATGCCCATATGTCCCATATGTCCCTAATGTCCCAGACATCCCAGATATCCCATATGTCCCTAACGTCCCAGACGTCCCAGATGTCCCAGATGTCTCTAATGTCCCATATGTCTCGAATGTCCCGGGCGTCCTAGATGGTCCATATATCCCTAACGTCCCAGACGTCCTAAATGTCCCATATGTCCCTAACTTCCCCGACGTCCCAGCTCTCCCGTATGTCCCTAACGTCCCAGACGTCCCAGACGTCCTAGATGTCCCATATGTCCCAGACGTCCCAGACGTCCCAGAAGTCCCATATGTCCCATATGTCCCTAATGTCCCAGACGTCCCAGATGTCCCAGATGTCTCTAATGTCCCATATGTCTCGAATGTCCCGGGCGTCCTAGATGGTCCATATATCCCTAACGTCCCAGACGTCCTAAATGTCCCATATGTCCCTAACTTCCCCGACGTCCCAGCTCTCCCGTATGTTCCTAACGTCCCAGACGTCCCAGCCGTCCTAGCTGTCCCATATGTCCCTAACGTCCCAGACGTCCTAGATGTCCTGTATGTCCATGACGTCCCAGACGTCTCAGATGTCCCATATGTCCCATATGTCCCTAATGTCCCAGTCGTCCCTGATGTCCCATATGTCCCTAATGTCCCTAATGTCGCAAGCGTCCTAAATGTCTCATAAGTCCTTAACGTCCCAGATGTCCCAGATGTCTCATATGTCCCATATGTCTCTAATGTCCCAGGCGTCCTAGATGTTCCATATGTCCCTAACGTCCCAGACGTCCTAAATGTCCCATATGTCCATAACGTCCTAGACGTCCCAGCTGTCCCGTATGTTCCTAACGTCCCAGACGTCCTAGATGTCCTTAACGTCCCAGACGTCCCAGATGTCAGAGATGTCCCATATGTCCCATATGTCCCTAATGTCCCAGGCGTCCCAGATGTCTTAAATGTCCCATATGTCCTTAACGTCCCCGACGTCCCAGACGTCTTAGATGTCCCATATTTCCTTAACGTCTCAGACGTCCCAGATGTCCCATACGTCCCTAACGTCCCAGATGTCCTAGATGTCCTATATGTCTCTAACGTCCCAGACGTCCTAGATGTCCCATATGTTCTTAATGTCCCAGACGTCCCAGATGTCCCACATGTCCCATATGTCTCTAACGTCCCAGGCGTCCTAGATGTTCCATATGTCCCTAACGTCCCAGACGTCCTAAATGTCCCATATGTCCCTAATGTCCCAGACGTCACAGCTGTCCCGTATGTCCCTAACGTCCCAGACGTCCCAGACGGCCTAGATGTCCCATATGTCCCTAACGTCCCAGACGTCCTAGATGTCCTATATGTCCCTAACGTCCCAGACGTCCCAGATGTCCCATATGTCCCTAACGTCCCATACGTCCCAGATGTCCCATATGTCCCTAAGGTCCCAGACGTCCTAGATGTCCCATATGTCCTTAACGTCCCAGACGTCCCAGATGTCCCATATATCCCTAATGACCCAGACGTCCCAGATGTCCCATATGTCCCTAATGTCCCAGGCGCCCCAGATGTCCCATATGTCCTATATGTCCCTAATGCCCCATGCGTCCTAAATGTCCCATATGTCCTTAACGTCCCAGACGTCCCACACGTCCTAGATTTCCCATATGTCCTTAACGTCTCAGACGTTCCAGATGTCCCACATGTCCCTAACGTCCCAGACGTACTAAATGTCCCATATGTCCCTAACGTCCCAGACGTCCCAGCTGTCCCGTATGTCCCTAACGTCCCAGACGTCCCAGACGTCCTAGATGTCCCATATGTCCCTAACGTCCCAGACGTCCCAGATGTTCCATATATCCCACTCGTCCCAGATGTCCCAGATGCCCATATGTCCCATATGTCCCTAATGTCCCAGACATCCCAGATATCCCATATGTCCCTAACGTCCCAGACGTCCCAGATGTCCCAGATGTCTCTAATGTCCCATATGTCTCGAATGTCCCGGGCGTCCTAGATGGTCCATATATCCCTAACGTCCCAGACGTCCTAAATGTCCCATATGTCCCTAACTTCCCCGACGTCCCAGCTCTCCCGTATGTCCCTAACGTCCCAGACGTCCCAGACGTCCTAGATGTCCCATATGTCCCAGACGTCCCAGACGTCCCAGAAGTCCCATATGTCCCATATGTCCCTAATGTCCCAGGCGTCCCCGATGTCCCATATGTCCCTTATGTCCCTAATGTCCCAAGCGTCCTAAATGTCCCATATGTCCTTAACGTCCCAGACGTCCCAGATGTCTCATATGTCCCATATGTCCCTAATGTCCCAGGCGTCCTAGATGTTCCATATGTCCGTAACGTCCCAGACGTCCTAAATGTCCCATATGTCCCTAACGTCCCAGACTTCCCAGCTGTCCCGTATGTTCCTAACGTCCCAGACGTCCCAGACGTCCTAGATGTCCCTAACGTCCCAGACGTCCCAGACGTCTGTTACATTCTAATTTTTGATCACTTGGAGCGTCTGATTTTATGCAAAACAGATAGTGCATTATTGCAGATCTCGATTCCAAGCTCTGACATTCTGGTGGTGCTCGTGTAACGAAACAGGAAAATTGTTTGTTTGGGTATTGTCTTTTGTTTGAGGGAATTGTAAGCCGCTTATTTTGAGCCAAGAAATTGGGTTTCCTCTTGCCGTTTGTGCCTATTTGTGATGGAATTGTAGTGCTTGAAAGTCTCCATGGATCGGATTCCGCTAAATAGTGCTATGCAATGATTTCTGTTTGATCCTTGGGGACTTTGTACTGGACTTTGTACTGGACTTTGTACTGGACTTTGTACTGGACTTTGTACGGGACTTTGTACGGGACTTCGTACAGACTTCGTACAGACTTCGTACGAGGTTTAACAGGCAGCCAAATTCTTCATTGGGGACAGCTCTTTGACGTTTCAAATTCACTTGACAGCTCCGAGTTAAATGGATCCAATCCTGCTGATGGCAAACTAGGGCACGGGATCCGTTGCTTCATGAAAAAGGTTTGATAGCTGTCACAGTTTTTTGTCGACCCAAGGTGCTGTACAATCAATTATTAAATTTAATTAAATTGCGTTCAGTGCAACCTTTTTGCTACTCGTTGCATTTTATGTGCCTTGTTTATTAGTACTTGTGTATCAAATCTTACTACTACGGTCAAGCTCGTTGAAAAATAGTTATAGTTTAGGAAATCGGTTGAAATTTGTAATTGACTTTATGGAAGGACTTGTCCTTGCTTAGTTAGATTCGTTAACTGAGGTTTAACATTTAAATACCCATTTTGACTTGAACGAGGTCATGCTGTCACACGAGCGGTTTCATTTATAAGCCAATGTTGCTTCTGGTAGTGCGCTTACACAGATCTGTTTAATTAGTACAAACACCAGGTATTAAGCGTGGGTAATATAGAGCTATGAATACATAAGGCTCTCTTTTGACGTGTACAGAACACAGCGTTTAAGGACTAGTTGACGGGAGCTAAATTTACTTCATTACTCTTGTCATTAGATTTTGATTACATTAAGTAAAAATTGAGGTCCTAATTAAAGTCAAACGTCGAATTGCCATAATATGTGTTTATGCTGAATAGCCTTTATGTTATATTTATCTGGTTTGCCCTTCTAGTATTAATCCTTATGTACAGACTGTATCGAAATGTTAGAACCGTAGTGGGTATTATATATACACAAGTGAAATCTGTCTTTTATTTGTTACTGCGTCGAATTTCTGCTTTCTTGTATAAGCAATTTAGGTTCGCCGTTACACGTTTCAACGGGGAGTATTAATACGAAGCTACAACGGCGTGGCGCCCTAGGATCCTGGTAACTCAGGTAATTAGTTCTTTTGAACCCACTCCCATCTGTGACTGAGTGGTCGCGAGCGTAAACTCCCAAAGCTACCCCTATTTGGTGGCAGAGATTTATAAGCAGGTAAGAGCGCAGAGAGATATTGTGTTATAATTCATTATTGGTTTTACATTGTTGTATTGTAAAAGTAGTGGGGGTAATACGTCCCAGATGTCCCTAATGTCCCAGGCGCCCCAGATGTCCCATATGTCCTATATGTCCCTAATGTCCCAGGCGTCCTAAATGTCCCATATGTCCTTAACGTCCCAGACGTCCCAGACGTCCTAAATGTCCCATATGTCCTTAACGTCCCAGACGTCCCAGATGTTCCATATGTCCTTAACGTCCCAGATGTCCCAGATGTCCCATATGTCCCATATGTCCCTAATGTCCTGGGCGTCCTAAATGTTCCATATGTCCCTAACGTCCCAGACGTCCTAAATGTCCCATATGTCCCTAACGTCCCAGACGTCCCAGCTGTCCCGTATGTCCCTAACGTCCCAGACATCCCAGACGGCCTAGATGTCCCATATGTCCCTAACGTCCCAGACGTCCCAGATGTTAAATATGTCCCTAACGTCCCAGATGTCCCAGATGTCCCATATCTCCTATATGTCCCTAATGTCCCAGACGTCCCAGATGTTCCATATGTCCCTAACGTCCCAGACGTCCCAGATGTCCCATACTTCCCTAACGTCCTAGACGTCCTAGATTACCCATACGTCCGTAACGTCCCAGATGCCCCATATGCCCCTAACGTCCCAGACGTCCCAGATGTCCCATATGTCCCATATGTCCCAGGCGTCTCAGATGTCCCATATGTTCCATATGTCCCTAATGTCCCAGGCGTCCTAAATGTCCCATATGTCAGTAACGTCCCAGACGTCCCAGACGTCCTAGATGTCCCATATGTCAGTAACGTCCCAGACGTCCCAGACGTCCTAGATGTCCCATATGTCAGTAACGTCCCAGACGTCCCAGACGTCCTAGATGTCCCATATGTCCCTAACGTCCCAGACGTCTCAGATGCCCCATATGTCCCTAACGTCCCAGATGTCCCTAATGTCCCAGACGTCCCAGACGTCCTAGATGTCCCATATGTCCCGAACGTCCCAGACGACCTAGATGTCCTATATGTTCTTAACGTTACAGACGTCTCAGATGTCCCATATGTCCCTAATGTCCCATTCGTCCCAGATGTCCCATATGTCCCATATGTCCCTAATGTCCCTGGCGTCCTAAATGTCCTATATGTCCTTAACGTCCCAGACGTCCCAAACGTCTTAGATGTCCCATATGTCCTTAACGTCCCAGACGTCCCAGATGTCCCATATGTCCCTAACGTCCCAGAAGTCTCAGATGTCCCATATGTCCCATATGTCCCTAATGTCCCAGGCGTCCCAGATGTCCCATATGTCCCTAATGTCCCAGGCGTCCTAAATGTCCCATATGTCCTTAACGTCCCAGACGTCCCAGATGTCCCATATGTTCCATATGTCCCTAATGTCCCAGACGGCCTCAATATCCCATATGTCCCTAACCTCCCAGACGTCCTAGATGTGCTATATGTCCCTAACGTCCCAGACGTCCTAGATGTCCAATATGTCTCTAACGTCCCAGACGTCCTAGATGTACTATATGTCCCTAACGTCCCAGACGTCCTAGATGTCCCATACGTCTCTAACGTCCCAGACGTCCTAGATGTCCTATATGTCCCTAACGTCCCAGACGTCCCAGACGTCTCAGATGTCCTATAAGTCCCACATGTTCCTAATGTCCCAGGCGTCCCAGATGTGCCATATGTCCGATATGACCCTAATGTCCCAGGCGTCCTAAATGTTCCATATGTCTTTAACGTCCCAGACGTCCCAGATGTTCCATATGTCCCTAACGTCCCAGACGTCCCAGATGTCCCATATGTCCCATATGACTCTATTGTTTCAGGCGTCCTAGATGTTCCATATGTTCCTAACGTCCTAGACGTCCTAAATGTCCCATATGTCCCTAACGTTCCAGACGGCCCAGCTGTCCCGTATGTCCCTAACGTCCCAGACGTCCTAGATGTCCCATATGTCCCTAACGTCTCAAACGTCCTAGATGTATTATATGTCCCTAACGTCCCAGACGTTCCAGACGTCCCAGATGTCCCATTCGTCCCATATTTCCCTAATGTCCCAGGCGTCCCAGATGTCCCATATGTCTCATATGTCCCTAATGTCCCAGGCGTCCTAAATGTCCCATATGTCCTAAACGTCCCAGACGTCCTAGATGTCCCATATGTCCTTAACGTCCCAGACGGCCCAGATGTTCCAAATGTCCCTAACGTCACAGACGTCCCAGATGTCTCATATGTCCCATATGTCCCTAATGTCCCAGGCGTCCTAGATGTCCCATATGTCCCTAACGTCCTAGACGTCCCGGCTGTCCCGTATGTCCCTAACGTCCCAGACGTCCCAGACATCCTAGATGTCCCATATGTCTCTAACGTCTCAGACGTCCTAGATGTATTATATGTCCCTAACGTCCCAGACGTCCCAGACGTCCCAGATGTCCCATATGTCCCATATGTCCCTAATGTCCCAAGTGTCCCAGATGTCCCATATGTCCCATATGTCCCTAATGTCCCAGGCGTACTAAATGTCCCATATGTCCTTAACGTCTCAGACGTTTCAGACGTCCTAGAAGTCCCATATGTCCTTAACGTCCCAAACATCCCAGATACCCCAAATGTGGCTAACGTCCTGGACGTCCCAGATGTCCCATATGTCCCTAATGTCTCAGGCGTCCTAGATGTTCCATATGTTCCTAACGTCCCAAACGTCCCAGCTGTCTCGTATGTCCCTAACGTCCCAGACGTCCCAGGCGTCCTAGATGTCCCATATGTCCCTAACGTCCCAGACGTCCCAGGCGTCCTAGATGCCCCATATGTCCCTAACGTCCCAGACGTCCCAGCTGTCTCGTATGTCCCTAACGTCCCAGACGTCTCAGGTGTCCTAGATGTTCCATATGTCCCTAACGTCCCAGACGTCCCAGCTGTCTCGTATGTTCCTAACGTCCCAGACGTCTCAGGCGTCCTAGATGTCCCATATGTCCCTAACGTCCCAGACGTCCCTGATGTCCCATATGTCCCATATGTCCGTTATGTCCCAGGCGTCCTAGATGTCCCATATGTCCCTAATGTCCCAGGCCTCCTAAATGTTCCATATGTCCTTAACGTCCCAGACGTCCCAAACGTCCTAGATGTCCCATATGTCCTTAACGTCCCAGACGTCCCAGATGTCCCATATGTCCCTAACATTCCAAACGTCCCAGATGTCTCATATGTCTCTAATGTCCCAGGCGTCCTAGATGTTCTATATGTCCCTAACGTCTCAGACGTCCCAGCTGTCCCGTATGTCTCTAACGTCCCAGACGTCTCAGACGTCTTAGATGTCCCATATGTCCCTAACGTCCCAGATGTCCTAGATGTCCTATATGTCTCTAACGTCCCAGCCGTCCCAGATGTCCCATATGTGCCAAATGTCCCTAATGTCCCAGGAGTCCCATATGTCCCGAATGTTCCTAGCGTCCTAAATGTCCCATATGCCGTTAACGTCCCAGACGTCCCAGACGTCCTAGATGTCCCATATGTCCTTAACGTCCCAGACGTCCCAGATGTCACATATGTCCCTAATGTCCTAGACGTCCCAGATGTCCCATATGTCCCTAATGTTTCAGGCGTGCTAAATGTCACATATGTCTTTAACGTCCCAGCCTTCCCAGACGTCCTAGATGTCTCATATGTTCTTACCGTCCGAGACGTCCCAGACGTCCTAGATGTCCCATATGTCCTTAACGTCCCAGACATCCCATATGTCCCATATGGTCCTAACGTCCCAGACGTCGCAGATGTCCCATATGTCCCTAATGTCCCAAGCGTCCTAGATGTTCCATATGTCCCTAACGTCCCAGACGTCCTAAATGTCCCATATGTCCCTAACGTCCCAGACGTCCCAGCTGTTCCGCATGTCCCTAACGTCCCAGACGTCCCAGACGTCCTAGATGTCCCATATGTCCCTAACGTCCCAGACGTCCTAGATGTCCTATATGTCCCTAACGTCCCAGACGTCCCAGACGTCCTAGATGTCCCATATGTCCTTAACGTCGCAGACATCCCATATGTCCCATATGGTCCTAACGTCCCAGACGTCGCAGATGTCCCATATGTCCCTAATGTCCCAGGCGTCCTAGATGTTCCATATGTCCCTAACGTCCCAGACGTCCTAAATGTCCCATATGTCATTAACGTCCCAGACGTCCCAGCTGTTCCGCATGTCCCTAACGTCCCAGACGTCCCAGACGTCCTAGATGTCCCATATGTCCCTAACGTCCCAGATGTCCTAGATGTCCTATATGTCTCTAACGTCCCAGCCGTCCCAGATGTCCCATATGTGCCAAATGTCCCTAATGTCCCAGGAGTCCCATATGTCCCATATGTACCGAATGTTCCTAGCGTCCTAAATGTCCCATATGCCGTTAACGTCCCAGACGTCCCAGACGTCCTAGATGTCCCATATGTCCTTAACGTCCCAGACGTCCCAGATGTCACATATGTCCCTAATGTCCTAGACGTCCCAGATGTCCCATATGTCCCTAATGTTTCAGGCGTGCTAAATGTCACATATGTCTTTAACGTCCCGGCCTTCCCAGACGTCCTAGATGTCCATATGTCCTTAACGTCCCAGACATCCCATATGTCCCATATGGTCCTAACGTCCCAGACGTCGCAGATGTCCCATATGTCCCTAATGTCCCAGGCGTCCTAGATGTTCCATATGTCCCTAACGTCCCAGACGTCCTAAATGTCCCATATGTCCCTAACGTCCCAGACGTCCCAGCTGTTCCGCATGTCCCTAACGTTTCAGACGTCCCAGACGTCCTAGATGTCCCATATGTTCCTAACGTCCCAGACGTCCTAGATGTCCTATATGTCCCTAACGTCCCAGACGTCCCAGACGTCCCAGATGTCCCATATGTCCCTAACGTCCCAGACGTCCCAGATGCCCCATATGTCCCTAACGTCCCAGACGTCCCAGATGTCCCTAATGTCCCAGACGTCCTAGATGTTCCATATGTTCCTAACGTCCCAAACGTCCTAAATGTCCCATATGTCCTTAACGTCCCAGACGTCCATGCTGTCCCGTATGTCCCTAACGTCCCAGACGTCCCAGACGTCCTAGATGTCCCATATGTCCCGAACGTCCCAGACGACCTAGATGTCCTATATGTCCCTAACGTCACAGACGTCCCAGATGTCCCATATGTCCCATATGTCCCTAATGTCCCATTCGTCCCAGATGTCCCATATGTCCCATATGTCCCTAATGTCCCTGGCGTCCTAAATGTCCTATATGTCCTTAACGTCCCAGACGTCCCAAACGTCTTAGATGTCCCATATGTCCTTAACGTCCCAGACGTCCCAGATGTCCCATATGTCCCTAACGTCCCAGAAGTCTCAGATGTCCCATATGTCCCTAATGTCCCAGGCGTCCCAGATGTCCCATATGTCCTTAACGTCCCAGACGTCCCAGATGTCCCATATGTTCCATATGTCCCTAATGTCCCAGACGTCCTCAATATCCCATATGTCCCTAACCTCCCAGACGTCCTAGATGTCCCATATGTCTCTAACGTCCCAGACGTCCTAGATGTCCTATATGTCCCTAACGTCCCAGACGTCCCAGATGTCCCATATGTTCCATATGTCCCTAATGTCCCAGACGTCCTCAATATCCCATATGTCCCTAACGTCCCAGACGTCTTAGATGTCCCATATGTCTCTAACGTCCCAGACGTCCTAGATGTTCTATATGTCCCTAACGTCCCAGACGTCCTAGATGTCCAATATGTCTCTAACGTCCCAGACGTCCTAGATGTCCTATATGTCCCTAACGTCCCAGACGTCCTCAATATCCCATATGTCCCTAACGTCCCAGACGTCCTAGATGTCCCATATGTCTCTAACGTCCCAGACGTCCTAGATGTCCTATATGTCCCTAACGTCCCAGACGTCCCAGACGTCTCAGATGTCCTATATGTCCTTAACGTCCCAGACGTCCCAGACGTCCTAGATGTCCCATATGTCCTTAACGTCCCAGACGTCCCAGATGTCACATATGTCCCTAATGTCCTAGACGTCCCAGATGTCCAATATGTCCCTAATGTTTCAGGCGTGCTAAATGTCACATATGTCTTTAACGTCCCAGCCTTCCCAGACGTCCTAGATGTCTCATATGTTTTTACCGTCCGAGACGTCCCAGACGTCCTAGATGTCCCATATGTCCTTAACGTCCCAGACATCCCATATGTCCCATATGGTCCTAACGTCCCAGACGTCGCAGATGTCCCATATGTCCCTAATGTCCCAGGCGTCCTAGATGTTCCATATGTCCCTAACGTCCCAGACGTCCTAAATGTCCCATATGTCCCTAACGTCCCAGACGTCCCAGCTGTTCCGCATGTCCCTAACGTCCCAGACGTCCCAGACGTCCTAGATGTCCCATATGTCCCTAACGTCCCAGACGTCCTAGATGTCCTATATGTCCCTAACGTCCCAGATGTCCTAGATGTCCTATATGTCTCTAACGTCCCAGCCGTCCTAGATGTCCCATATGTCCCTAACGTCCCAGACGTCCTAGATGTCCTATATGTCCCTAACGTCCCAGATGTCCTAGATGTCCTATATGTCCCTAACGTCCCAGACGTCCTAAATGTCCCATATGTCCCTAACGTCCCAGACGTCCCAGCTGTTCCGCATGTCCCTAACGTCCCAGACGTCCCAGACGTCCTAGATGTCCCATATGTCCTTAACGTCCCAGACATCCCATATGTCCCATATGGTCCTAACGTCCCAGACGTCGCAGATGTCCCATATGTCCCTAATGTCCCAGGCGTCCTAGATGTTCCATATGTCCCTAACGTCCCAGACGTCCTAAATGTCCCATATGTCCCTAACGTCCCAGACGTCCCAGCTGTTCCGCATGTCCCTAACGTCCCAGACGTCCCAGACGTCCTAGATGTCCCATATGTCCCTAACGTCGCAGATGTCCTAGATGTCCTATATGTCTCTAACGTCCCAGCCGTCCCAGATGTCCCATATGTGCCAAATGTCCCTAATGTCCCAGGAGTCCCATATGTCCCATATGTCCCGAATGTTCCTAGCGTCCTAAATGTCCCATATGCCGTTAACGTCCCAGACGTCCCAGACGTCCTAGATGTCCCATATGTCCTTAACGTCCCAGACGTCCCAGATGTCACATATGTCCCTAATGTCCTAGACGTCCCAGATGTCCCATATGTCCCTAATGTTTCAGGCGTGCTAAATGTCACATATGTCTTTAACGTCCCAGCCTTCCCAGACGTCCTAGATGTCCCATATGTCCTTAACGTCCCAGACATCCCATATGTCCCATATGGTCCTAACGTCCCAGACGTCGCAGATGTCCCATATGTCCCTAATGTCCCAGGCGTCCTAGATGTTCCATATGTCCCTAACGTCCCAGACGTCCTAAATGTCCCATATGTCCCTAACGTCCCAGACGTCCCAGCTGTTCCGCATGTTCCTAACGTCCCAGACGTCCCAGACGTCCTAGATGTCCCATATGTCCCTAACGTCCCAGACGTCCTAGATGTCCTATATGTCCCTAACGTCCCAGACGTCCCAGACGTCCCAGATGTCCCATATGTCCCTAACGTCCCAGAAGTCCCAGATGCCCCATATGTCCCTAACGTCCCAGACGTCCCAGATGTCCCTAATGTCCCAGACGTCCTAGATGTTCCATATGTTCCTAACGTCCCAAACGTCCTAAATGTTCCATATGTCCTTAACGTCCCAGACGTCCATGCTGTCCCGTATGTCCCTAACGTCCCAGACGTCCCAGACGTCCTAGATGTCCCATATGTCCCGAACGTCCCAGACGTCCTAGATGTCCTATATCTCCCTAACGTCACAGACGTCCCAGATGTCCCATATGTCCCATATGTCCCTAATGTCCCATTCGTCCCAGATGTCCCATATGTCCCATATGTTCCTAATGTCCCTGGCGTCCTAAATGTCCTATATGTCCTTAACGTCCCAGACGTCCCAAACGTCTTAGATGTCCCATATGTCCTTAACGTCCCAGACGTCCCAGATGTCCCATATGTCCCTAACGTCCCAGAAGTCTCAGATGTCCCATATGTCCCATATGTCCCTAATGTCCCAGGCGTCCCAGATGTCCCATATGTCCTTAACGTCCCAGACGTCCCAGATGTCCCATATGTTCCATATGTCCCTAATGTCCCAGACGTCCTCATTATCTCATATGTCCCTAACCTCCCAGACGTCCTAGATGTCCCATATGTCTCTAACGTCCCAGACGGCCTAGATGTCCTATATGTCCCTAACGTCCCAGACGTCCCAGATGTCCCATATGTTCCATATGTCCCTAATGTCCCAGACGTCCTCAATATCCCATATGTCCCTAACGTCCCAGAGGTCTTACATGTCCCATATGTCTCTAACGTCCCAGACGTCCTAGATGTCCTATATGTCCCTAACGTCGCAGACGTCCTAGATGTCCAATATGTCTCTAACGTCCCAGACGTCCTAGATGTCCTATATGTCCCTAACGTCCCAGACGTCCTCAATATCCCATATGTCCCTAACGTCCCAGACGTCCTAGATGTCCCATATGTCTCTAACGTCCCAGACGTCCTAGATGTCCTATATGTCCCTAACGTCCCAGACGTCCCAGACGTCTCAGATGTCCTATATGTCCCACATGTTCCTAATGTCCCAGGCGTCCCAGATGTGCCATTTGTCCGATATGACCCTAATGTCCCAGGCGTTCTAAATGTTCCATATGTCCTTAACGTCCCAGACGTCCCAGATGTTCCATATGTCCCTAACGTCCCAGACGTCCTAGATGTTCCATATGTTCCTTACGTCCTAGACGTCCTAAATGTCCCATATGTCCCTAACGTCCCAGACGGCCCAGCTGTCCCGTATGTCCCTAACGTGCCAGACGTCCCAGACGTCCTAGATGTCCCATATGTTCCTAACGTCTCAAACGTCCTAGATGTATTATATGTCCCTAACGTCCCAGACGTTCCAGACGTCCCAGATGTCCCATTCGTCCCATATTTCCCTAATGTCCCAGGCGTCCCAGATGTCCCATATGTCTCATATGTCCCTAATGTCCCAGGCGTCCTAAATTTCCCATATGTCCTTAACGTCCCAAACGTCCCAGACGTCCTATATGTCCCATATGTCCTTAACGTCCCAGACGGCCCAGATGTTCCAAATGTCCCTAACGTCACAGACGTCCCAGATGTCTCATATGTCCCATATGTGCCTAATGTCCCAGGTGTCCTAGATGTCCCATATGTCCCTAACGTCCTAGACGTCCCGGCTGTCCCGTATGTCCCTAACGTCCCAGACGTCCCAGACGTCCTAGATGTCCCATATGTCTCTAACGTCTCAGACGTCCTAGATGTACTATATGTCCCTAACGTCCCAGACGTCCCAGACGTCCCAGATGTTCCATATGTCCCTAACGTCCCAGACGTCCCAGATGTCCCATATGTCCCATATAACCCTATTGTTTCAGGCGTCCTAGATGTTCCATATGTTCCTAACGTCCTAGACGTCCCCTAAATGTCCCATATGTTTCTAACGTCCCAGACGGCCCAGCTGTCCCGTATGTCCCTAACGTCCCAGACGTCCCAGACGTCCTAGATGTTCCATATGTCCCTAACGTCTCAAACGTCCTAGCTGTATTATATGTCCCTAACGTCCCAGACGTCCCAGATGTTCCATATGTCCCTAACGTCCCAGACGTCCCAGATGTCCCATATGTCCCATATGACCCTATTGTTTCAAGCGTCCTAGATGTTCCATATGTTCCTAACGTCCTAGACGTCCTAAATGTCCCATATGTCCCATTCGTCCCATATTTCCCTAATGTCCCAGGCGTCCCAGATGTCCCATATGTCTCATATGTCCCTAATGTCCCAGGCGTCCTAAATGTCCCATATGTCCTTAAAGTCCCAAACGGCCCAGACGTCCTAGATGTCCCATATGTCCCGAACGTCCCAGACGACCTAGATGTCCTATATGTCCCTAACGTCACAGACGTCCCAGATGTCCCATATGTCCCATATGTCCCTAATGTCCCATTCGTCCCAGATGTCCCATATGTCCCATATGTCCCTAATGTCCCTGGCGTCCTAAATGTCCTATATGTCCTTAACGTCCCAGACATCCCAAACGTCTTAGATGTCCCATATGTCCTTAACGTCCCAGACGTCCCAGATGTCCCATATGTCCCTAACGTCCCAGAAGTCTCAGATGTCCCATATGTCCCATATGTCCCTAATGTCCCAGGCGTCCCAGATGTCCCATATGTCCTTAACGTCCCAGACGTCCCAGATGTCCCATATGTTCCATATGTCCCTAATGTCCCAGACGTCCTCAATATCCCATATGTCCCTAACCTCCCAGACGTCCTAGATGTCCCATATGTCTCTAACGTCCCAGACGTCCTAGATGTCCTATATGTCCCTAACGTCCCAGACGTCCCAGATGTCCCATATGTTCCATATGTCCCTAATGTCCCAGACGTCCTCAATATCCCATATGTCCCTAACGTCCCAGACGTCTTAGATGTCCCATATGTCTCTAACGTCCCAGACGTCCTAGATGTCCTATATGTCCCTAACGTCCCAGACGTCCTAGATGTCCAATATGTCTCTAACGTCCCAGACGTCCTAGATGTCCTATATGTCCCTAACGTCCCAGACGTCCTCAATATCCCATATGTCCCTAACGTCCCAGACGTCCTAGATGTCCCATATGTCTCTAACGTCCCAGACGTCCTAGATGTCCTATATGTCCCTAACGTCCCAGACGTCCCAGACGTCTCAGATGTCCTATATGTCCTTAACGTCCCAGACGTCCCAGACGTCCTAGATGTCCCATATGTCCTTAACGTCCCAGACGTCCCAGATGTCACATATGTCCCTAATGTCCTAGACGTCCCAGATGTCCCATATGTCCCTAATGTTTCAGGCGTGCTAAATGTCACATATGTCTTTAACGTCCCAGCCTTCCCAGACGTCCTAGATGTCTCATATGTTCTTACCGTCCGAGACGTCCCAGACGTCCTAGATGTCCCATATGTCCTTAACGTCCCAGACATCCCATATGTCCCATATGGTCCTAACGTCCCAGACGTCGCAGATGTCCCATATGTCCCTAATGTCCCAGGCGTCCTAGATGTTCCATATGTCCCTAACGTCCCAGACGTCCTAAATGTCCCATATGTCCCTAACGTCCCAGACGTCCCAGCTGTTCCGCATGTCCCTAACGTCCCAGACGTCCCAGACGTCCTAGATGTCCCATATGTCCCTAACGTCCCAGACGTCCTAGATGTCCTATATGTCCCTAACGTCCCAGACGTCCCAGACGTCCTAGATGTCCCATATGTCCTTAACGTCCCAGACATCCCATATGTCCCATATGGTCCTAACGTCCCAGACGTCGCAGATGTCCCATATGTCCCTAATGTCCCAGGCGTCCTAGATGTTCCATATGTCCCTAACGTCCAGACGTCCTAAATGTCCCATATGTCCCTAACGTCCCAGACGTCCCAGCTGTTCCGCATGTCCCTAACGTCCCAGACGTCCCAGACGACCTAGATGTCCCATATGTCCCTAACGTCGCAGATGTCCTAGATGTCCTATATGTCTCTAACGTCCCAGCCGTCCCAGATGTCCCATATGTGCCAAATGTCCCTAATGTCCCAGGAGTCCCATATGTCCCATATGTCCCGAATGTTCCTAGCGTCCTAAATGTCCCATATGCCGTTAACGTCCCAGACGTCCCAGACGTCCTAGATGTCCCATATGTCCTTAACGTCCCAGACGTCCCAGATGTCACATATGTCCCTAATGTCCTAGACGTCCCAGATGTCCCATATGTCCCTAATGTTTCAGGCGTGCTAAATGTCACATATGTCTTTAACGTCCCAGCCTTCCAGACGTCCTAGATGTCCCATATGTCCTTAACGTCCTAGACATCCCATATGTCCCATATGGTCCTAACGTCCCAGACGTCGCAGATGTCCCATATGTCCCTAATGTCCCAGGCGTCCTAGATGTTCCATATGTCCCTAACGTCCCAGACGTCCTAAATGTCCCATATGTCCCTAACGTCCCAGACGTCCCAGCTGTTCCGCATGTCCCTAACGTCCCAGACGTCCCAGACGTCCTAGATGTCCCATATGTCCCTAACGTCCCAGACGTCCTAGATGTCCTATATGTCCCTAACGTCCCAGACGTCCCAGACGTCCCAGATGTCCCATATGTCCCTAACGTCCCAGAAGTCCCAGATGCCCCATATGTCCCTAACGTCCCAGACGTCCCAGATGTCCCTAATGTCCCAGACGTCCTAGATGTTCCATATGTTCCTAACGTCCCAAACGTCCTAAATGTTCCATATGTCCTTAACGTCCCAGACGTCCATGCTGTCCCGTATGTCCCTAACGTCCCAGACGTCCCAGACGTCCTAGATGTCCCATATGTCCCGAACGTCCCAGACGTCCTAGATGTCCTATATGTCCCTATCGTCACAGACGTCCCAGATGTCCCATATGTCCCATATGTCCCTAATGTCCCATTCGTCCCAGATGTCCCATATGTCCCATATGTTCCTAATGTCCCTGGCGTCCTAAATGTCCTATATGTCCTTAACGTCGCAGACGTCCCAAACGTCTTAGATGTCCCATATGTCCTTAACGTCCCAGACGTCCCAGATGTCCCATATGTCCCTAACGTCCCAGAAGTCTCAGATGTCCCATATGTCCCATATGTCCCTAATGTCCCAGGCGTCCCAGATGTCCCATATGTCTTTAACGTCCCAGACGTCCCAGATGTCCCATATGTTCCATATGTCCCTAATGTCCCAGACGTCCTCATTATCCCATATGTCCCTAACCTCCCAGACGTCCTAGATGTACCATATGTCTCTAACGTCCCAGACGTCCTAGATGTCCTATATGTCCCTAACGTCCCAGACGTCCCAGATGTCCCATATGTTCCATATGTCCCTAATGTCCCAGACGTCCTCAATATCCCATATGTCCCTAACGTCCCAGAGGTCTTAGATGTCCCATATGTCTCTAACGTCCCAGACGTCCTAGATGTCCTATATGTCCCTAACGTCCCAGACGTCCTAGATGTCCAATATGTCTCTAACGTCCCAGACGTCCTAGATGTCCTATATGTCCCTAACGTCCCAGACGTCCTCAATATCCCATATGTCCCTAACGTCCCAGACGTCCTAGATGTCCCATATGTCTCTAACGTCCCAGACGTCCTAGATGTCCTATATGTCCCTAACGTCCCAGACGTCCCAGACGTCTCAGATGTCCTATATGTCCCACATGTTCCTAATGTCCCAGGCGTCCCAGATGTGCCATATGTCCGATATGACCCTAATGTCCCAGGCGTCCTAAATGTTCCATATGTCCTTAACGTCCCAGACGTCCCAGATGTTCCATATGTCCCTAACGTCCCAGACGTCCCAGATGTCCCATATGTCCCATATGACCCTATTGTTTCAGGCGTCCTAGATGTTCCATATGTTCCTTACGTCCTAGACGTCCTAAATGTCCCATATGTCCCTAACGTCCCAGACGGCCCAGCTGTCCCGTATGTCCCTAACGTGCCAGACGTCCCAGACGTCCTAGATGTCCCATATGTTCCTAACGTCTCAAACGTCCTAGATGTATTATATGTCCCTAACGTCCCAGACGTTCCAGACGTCCCAGATGTCCCATTCGTCCCATATTTCCCTAATGTCCCAGGCGTCCCAGATGTCCCATATGTCTCATATGTCCCTAATGTCCCAGGCGTCCTAAATTTCCCATATGTCCTTAACGTCCCAAACGTCCCAGACGTCCTAGATGTCCCATATGTCCTTAACGTCCCAGACGGCCCAGATGTTCCAAATGTCCCTAACGTCACAGACGTCCCAGATGTCTCATATGTCCCATATGTGCCTAATGTCCCAGGCGTCCTAGATGTCCCATATGTCCCTAACGTCCTAGACGTCCCGGCTGTCCCGTATGTCCCTAACGTCCCAGACGTCCCAGACGTCCTAGATGTCCCATATGTCTCTAACGTCTCAGACGTCCTAGATGTACTATATGTCCCTAACGTCCCAGACGTCCCAGACGTCCAAGATGTTCCATATGTCCCTAACGTCCCAGACGTCCCAGATGTCCCATATGTCCCATATAACCCTATTGTTTCAGGCGTCCTAGATGTTCCATATGTTCCTAACGTCCTAGACGTCCTAAATGTCCCATATGTTTCTAACGTCCCAGACGGCCCAGCTGTCCCGTATGTCCCTAACGTCCCAGACGTCCCAGACGTCCTAGATGTTCCATATGTCCCTAACGTCTCAAATGTCCTAGCTGTATTATATGTCCCTAACGTCCCAGACGTCCCAGATGTTCCATATGTCCCTAACGTCCCAGACGTCCCAGATGTCCCATATGTCCCATATGACCCTATTGTTTCAAGCGTCCTAGATGTTCCATATGTTCCTAACGTCCTAGACGTCCTAAATGTCCCATATGTCCCATTCGTCCCATATTTCCCTAATGTCCCAGGCGTCCCAGATGTCCCATATGTCTCATATGTCCCTAATGTCCCAGGCGTCCTAAATGTCCCATATGTCCTTAAAGTCCCAAACGTCCCAGACGTCCTAGATGTCCCATATGTCCTTAACGTCCCAGACGGCCCAGATGTTCCAAATGTCCCCAACGTCACAGAGGTCCCAGATGTCTCATATGTCCCATATGTCCCTAATGTTCCAGGCGTCCTAGATGTCCCATATGTCCCTAACGTCCTAGACGTCCCGGCTGTCCCGTATGTCCCTAACGTCCCAGACGTCCTAGATGTATTATATGTCCCTAACGTTCCAGAAGTCCCAGACGTCCCGGATGTACCATATGTCCCATAGGTCCCTAATGTCCCAAGTGTCCCAGATGTCCCATATGTCCCTAATGTCCCAGGCGTACTAAATGTCCCATATGTCCTTAACGTCTCAGACGTTTCAGACGTCCTAGAAGTCCCATATGTCCTTAACGTCCCAAACATCTCAGATATCCCAAATGTGGCTAACGTCCCGGACGTCCCAGATGTCCCATATGTCCCTAATGTCTCAGGCGTCCTAGATGTTTCATATGTCCCAAACGTCCCAGCTGTCTCATATGTCCCTAACGTCCCAGACGTCCCAGGCGTCCTGGATGTCCCATATGTCCCTAACGTCCCAGACGTCCCAGGCGACCTAGATGTCCCATATGTCCCTAACGTCCCAGACGTCCCAGCTGTCTCGTATGTCCCTAACGTCCCAGACGTCTCAGGTGTCCTAGATGTTCCATATGTCCCTAACGTCCCAGACGTCCCAGCTGTCTCGTATGTTCCTAACGTCCCAGACGTCTCAGGCGTCCCAGCTGTCCCGTATGTCCCTAACGTCCCAGACGTCCCAGACGTCCTATATGTCCCATATGACTCTAACGACCCCGACGTCTTAGACGTCCTATATGTCCCTAACGTCCCAGACGTCCCAGACGTTACAGATGTCCCATATGTCCCATATGTACCTAACGTCCCAAGCGTCCCAAATGTCCCATATGTCCCATATGTCCATAATGTCCCAGGCGTTCTAAATGTCCCATAATTCCTTAACGTCCCAGACGTCGCAGACGTCCTAGATGTCCTATATGTCTTTAACGTCCCAGACGTCCCAGATGTCTCTAATGTCCCATATGTCTCGAATGTCCCAGGCGTCCTAGATGTTCCATATGTCCCTAACGTCCCAGACGTCCTAAATGTCCCATATGTCCCTAACGTCCCAGACGTCCCAGCTGTCTCGTATGTCCCTAACGTCCCAGACGTCCCAGGCGTCCTAGATGTCCCATATGTTTCTAACGTCCCAGACGTCCTAGATGTCCTGTATGTCCCTAACGTCCATGACGTCCCAGACGTCTCAGATGTCCCATATGTCCTATATGTCCCTAATGTCCCAGTCGTCCCTGATGTCCCATATGTCCCTAATGTCCCTAATGTCGCAAGCGTCCTAAATGTCTCATAAGTCCTTAACGTCCCAGACGTCCCAGATGTCTCATATGTCCCATATGTCCCTAATGTCCCAGACGTCCTAGATGTTCCATATGTCCCTAACGTCCCAGACGTCCTAAATGTCCCATATGTCCATAACGTCCTAGACGTCCCAGCTGTCCCGTATGTTCCTAACGTCCCAGACGTCCTAGATGTCCAATATGTCTCTAACGTCCCAGACGTCCTAGATGTCATATATGTCCCTAACGTCCCAGACGTCCTCAATATCCCATAGGTCCCTAACGTCCCAGACGTCCTAGATGTCCTATATGTCCCTAACGTCCCAGACGTCCTAGATGTCCAATATGTCTCTAACGTCCCAGACGTCCTAGATGTCCTATATTTCCCTAACGTCCCAGATGTCTTCAATATCCCATATGTCCCTAACGTCCCAGACGTCCTAGATGTCCCATATGTCTCTAACGTCCCAGACGTCCTAGATGTCCTATATGTCCCTAACGTCCCAGACGTCCCAGACGTCTCAGATGTCCTATATGTCCCACATGTTCCTAATGTCCCAGGCGTCCCAGATGTGCCATATGTCCGATATGACCCTAATGTCCCAGGCGTCCTAAATGTTCCATATGTCCTTAACGTCCCAGACGTCCCAGATGTTCCATATGTCCCTAACGTCCCAGACGTCCCAGATGTCCCATATGTCCCATATGACCCTATTGTTTCAGGCGTCCTAGATGTTCCATATGTTCCTTACGTCCTAGACGTCCTAAATGTCCCATATGTCCCTAACGTCCCAGACGGCCCAGCTGTCCCGCATGTCCCTAACGTGCCAGACGTCCCAGATGTCCCATTCGTCCCATATTTCCCTAATGTCCAAGGCGTCCCAGATGTCCCATATGTCTCATATGTCCCTAATGTCCCAGGCGTCCTAAATTTCCCATATGTCCTTAACGTCCCAAACGTCCCAGACGTCCTAAATGTCCCATATGTCCTTAACGTCCCAGACGGCCCAGATGTTCCAAATGTCCCTAACGTCACAGACGTCCCAGATGTCTCATATGTCCCATATGTGCCTAATGTCCCAGGCGTCCTAGATGTCCCATATGTCCCTAACGTCCTAGACGTCCCGGCTGTTCCGTATGTCCCTAACGTCCCAGACGTCCCAGACGTCCTAGATGTCCCATATGTCTCTAACGTCTCAGACGTCCTAGATGTACTATATGTCCCTAACGTCCCAGACGTCCCAGACGTCCCAGATGTTCCATATGTCCCTAACGTCCCAGACGTCCCAGATGTCCCATTTGTCCTATATGACCCTATTGTTTCAGGCGTCCTAGATGTTCCATATGTTCCTAACGTCCTAGACGTCCTAAATGTCCCATATGTTTCTAACGTCCCAGACGGCCCAGCTGTCCCGTATGTCAATAACGTCCCAGACGTCCCAGACGTCCTAGATGTCCCATATGTCCCTAACGTCTCAAACGTCCTAGATGTATTATATGTCCCTAACGTCCCAGACGTCCCAGATGTTCCATATGTCCCTAACGTCCCAGACGTCCCAGATGTCCCATATGTCCCATATGACCCTATTGTTTCAGGCGTCCTAGATGTTCCATATGTTCCTAACGTCCTAGACGTCCTAAATGTCCCATATGTTTCTAACGTCCCAGACGGCCCAGCTGTCCCGTATGTCCCTAACGTCCCAGACGTCCCAGACGTCCCAGATGTCCCATTCGTCCCATATTTCCCTAATGTCCCAGGCGTCCCAGATGTCCCATATGTCTCATATGTCCCTAATGTCCCAGGCGTCCTAAATGTCCCATATGTCCTTAAAGTCCCAAACGTCCCAGACGTCCTAGATGTCCCATATGTCCTTAACGTCCCAGACGGCCCAGATGTTCCAAATGTCCCCAACGTCACAGAGGTCCCAGATGTCTCATATGTCCCATATGTCCCTAATGTTCCAGGCGTCCTAGATGTCCCATATGTCCCTAACGTCCTAGACGTCCCGGCTGTCCCGTATGTCCCTAACGTCCCAGACGTCCTAGATGTCCCATATGTCTCTAACGTCTCAGACGTCCTAGATGTATTATATGTCCCTAACGTCCCAGAAGTCCCAGACGTCCCGGATGTCCCATATGTCCCATATGTCCCTAATGTCCCAAGTGTCCCAGATGTCCCATATGTCCCTAATGTCCCAGGCGTACTAAATGTCCCATATGTCCTTAACGTCTCAGACGTTTCAGACGTCCTAGAAGTCCCATATGTCCTTAACGTCCCAAACATCTCAGATATCCCAAATGTGGCTAACGTCCCGGACGTCCCAGATGTCCCATATGTCCCTAATGTCTCAGGCGTCCTAGATGTTTCATATGTCCCAAACGTCCCAGCTGTCTCATATGTCCCTAACGTCCCAGACGTCCCAGGCGTCCTAGATGTCCCATATGTCCCTAACGTCCCAGACGTCCCAGGCGACCTAGATGTCCCATATGTCCCTAACGTCCCAGACGTTCCAGCTGTCTCGTATGTCCCTAACGTCCCAGACGTCTCAGGTGTCCTAGATGTTCCATATGTCCCTAACGTACCAGACGTCCCAGCTGTCTCGTATGTTCCTAACGTCCCAAACGTCTCAGGCGTCCTAGATGTCCCATATGTCCCTAACGTCCCAGACTTCCCTGATGTCCCATATGTCCCATATGTCCGTTATGTCCCAGGCGTCCTAGATGTCCCATATGTGCCAAATGTCCCTAATGTCCCAGGAGTCCCATATGTCCCATATGTCCCTAATGTTCCTAGCGTCCTAAATGTCCCATATGCCGTTAACGTCCCAGACGTCCAAGACGTCCTAGATGTCCCATATGTCCTTAACGTCCCAGACGTCCCAGATGTCACATATGTCCCTAATGTCCTAGACGTCCCAGATGTCCCATATGTCCCTAATGTTTCAGGCGTGCTAAATGTCACATATGTCTTTAACGTCCCAGCCTTCCCAGACGTCCTAGATGTCTCATATGTTCTTACCGTCCCAGACGTCCCAGACGTCCTAGATGTCCCATATGTCCTTAACGTCCCAGACATCCCATATGTCCCATATGGTCCTAACGTCCCAGACGTCGCAGATGTCCCATATGTCTCTAATGTCCCAGGCGTCCTAGATGTTCCATATGTCCCTAACGTCCCAGACGTCCTAAATGTCCCATATGTCCCTAACGTCCCAGACGTCCCAGCTGTCCCGCATGTCTCTAACGTCCCAGACGTCCCAGACGTCCTAGATGTCCCATATGTCCCTAACGTCCCAGACGTCCTAGATGTCCTATATGTCCCTAACGTCCCAGACGTCCCAGACGTCCCAGATGTCCCATTTGTTCCATATGTCCCTAATGTTCCACGCGTCTCGGATGCCCCATATGTCCCTAACGTCCCAGAGGTCTCAGATGTCCCATATGTCCCATATGTCCCTAATGTCCCAGGCGTCTCAGATGTCCTATATGTCCCATATGTCCTTAACTTCCCAGACGTCCCAAACGTCCTAGATGTCCCATATGTCCTTAACGTCTCAGACGTCCCAGATGTCCCTTATGACCCTAACGTCCCAGACGTCTCAGATGTCCCATATGTCCCATATGTCCCTAATGTCCCAGGCGTCCTGGATGTTCCATATGTCCCTAACGTCCCAGACGTCCTATATGTCCTATATGTCCCTAACGTCCCAGACGTCCCAGCTGTCCCGTATGTCCCTAACGTCCCAGACGTCCTATATTTATTTATTTTTTTTATTTATTTATTTATTTTATTTCAGAAACAAATTAAACGTTTATACAAAAGAAAATATAGTACTTCAAAATAAAATAAACAGGAACTACTTACTTAAGTTTATAAAACTTGTACGTGAGTCTAAAATAAATAATTATTGTATAGTCGCCCGAGATGGACAGTATTGTAATCAACATATTTTAACTTAAGACTATGTATTGAAAAAACCCATATAGGTTAACAGTTACTATGTAGCACCAACAACACAGGATTGAGTAGGAGTTAATAAGAGTTAGAATTACGTTAAGAATTAGGTTAAAAAATTTCATGAAAATATTTATTGCTTGTACAGTCCAGCAGCCATTTCTTAATTTTTTGTACATAAATTTTATAAATTGTTTCATGTTTAATTTGAAAGGGAACTGAATTATAAATTTTGATTAACAGATATTTGTAACTTCTTTGACCGTGGGACTTGTTAACAATAGGAAAATTCAAAATTTTGTTTTTGTGACTTCTTGTCCTATAACAGTTTTTATCCTCATAATAATTAGCAACTGATTCATTATAAAAGGCTCGCAATAAAACAGACTTGACAAATAGTGTTTTGACGTCGAGTACTTGGGATAACTTAAAAACTTCATCTGAATGAGTCAACATTGGTTTTTTTAATATTATTTTTAATATAAGTTTTTGAGCAACTTCGAGATTATGCAAATATGTTTTATATGCTCCACCCCAACCTATAATGCCATAGGTGAGATGGGACTCAACCAAGGCTTGATAAATCCTTTTTAAGACTGGGAAAGGTAAAAATTCTTTTAAATTTTTAAAAACATAACAAAAACCACGTATTTTTTTTACTAATAGCGATAAGTGGATATCCCATTTAAAACATGAGTCTATTGTTATACCTAGATACTTAACTGTAGTAGTTTTGTTAATGAATGTAGAACAATTACAGTTTTGGCTCACACATCCTTCATCATGAAGGATTATTTGAGAATAATTTGGAAGATTTTTTTTGTATGAAGCAAAAGTTATAAAATTTGTTTTTTTAATGTTCATTGACAATAGATTCAAATCTAACCAAAGTTTTATTTGCGTCAAGTCTTTTTCTACAAGTTCTTTTACTGTTTCCCAATCTTCCGCTTTATATACAATTACAGTATCGTCAGCGTATGCCAAAATTTCACCAGAACGGTTAGCTAAAAGTAGATCGTTAATATATAGAGTAAATAAGATTGGACCGAGGATTGTTTCTTGAGGTACACCAGATTTTATTATCAAACAATCACTTATTATATCTTCAACTTGTACATATTGCTTTCGGTTAGATAAATAACTTTTAAGTAATTTATTTACCTTGCCTCTAATTCCCATATGTTCAAGTTTTTCTAACAATCTTAAGTGGCTGACAGTGTCAAAGGCCTTAGCTAGATCTATAAAAACTGCTACTGTAGGACTACTGTCATCTAAATTATTATATATAATGCTAGTTAATTTTGCTATCGCATCTTGTGTACTTCTTTTTTCACGAAAACCAAACTGATTGTCGGATAAGATTTTATTTTTAGCAATGAAATTATCAAGTCTATGTTTAACCGCTTTTTCAAATATTTTTGCCAAATTTGATATTAATGATATTGGACGATAATTTTCTAGTATTTCTTGGTCACCGTTTTTGTATAGTGGTTTGATAACAGCAGTTTTAAAGTGATTCGGGCATTCTGCTTTTTCGAAAGATAAATTAATTATTCGAACTAACGGATGCACTATTTGATCTGCAATTTCTTTTAATACGTTTGCAGTAATACCATCTAGACCTGGTGATTTATTACCTTTAAGTTGTTGTATATATTTTTTTATTTCAAAAATATCTACAGGAGAGAAAAAGATAGTATTATTGCACGTCGGCAGGTATTTTGTTTGTGTTTGCGGATTTTTAATTTTACTTGCCATCTTTTCTGCAATATTTATAAAGAAATTGTTAAATTCATTAGCTAGCACTTTTTTATCAGATACCATATGACCTTTTATTTTTATATTTTTTATGTTATCATTTTTATTAGTCTTACTTAATGAGCTTTTTACAATATTCCAAACGGCTTTGTTGTCTCCCTGAGTTTCAAAAAATCGTTTTTCATAGTAACTAGTTTTAGCCTTTGACACTAGATTATTAAGCCTGTTGCGATAGATTTTATATTGCTGGTGTACCTCAACATCTTGAGTTTTTTTGTATGTTTGGAAAAGATATGTCCCATATGACTCTAACGACCCCGACGTCTTAGACGTCCTATATGTCCCTAACGTCCCAGACGTCCCAGACGTTACAGATGTACCATATGTCCCATATGTACCTAACGTCCCAAGCGTCCCAGATGTCCCATATGTCCCATATGTCCCTAATGTCCCAGGCGTTCTAAATGTCCCATAATTCCTTAACGTCCCAGACGTCGCAGACGTCCTAGATGTCCTATATGTCCTTAACGTCCCAGACGTCCCAGATGTCTCTAATGTCCCATATGTTTCGAATGTCCCAGGCGTCCTAGATGTTCCATATGTCCCTAACGTCCCAGACGTCCTAAATGTCCCATATGTCCCTAACGTCCCAGACGTCCCAGCTGTCTCGTATGTCCCTAACGTCCCAGACGTCCCAGGCGTCCTAGATGTCCCATATGTCCCTAACGTCCCAGACGTCCTAGATGTCCTGTATGTCCCTAACGTCCATGACGTCCCAGACGTCTCAGATGTCCCATATGTCCCATATGTCCCTAATGTCCCAGTCGTCCCTGATGTCCCATATGTCCCTAATGTCCCTAATGTCGCAAACGTCCTAAATGTCTCATAAGTCCTTAACGTCCCAGACGTCCCAGATGTCTCATATGTCCCATATGTCCCTAATGTCCCAGGCGTCCTAGATGTTCCATATGTCCCTAACGTCCCAGACGTCCTAAATGTCCCATATGTCCATAACGTCCTAGACGTCCCAGACGTCCTAGATGTCCAATATGTCTCTAACGTCCCAGACGTCCTAGATGTCTTATATGTCCCTAACGTCCCAGACGTCCTCAATATCCCATATGTCCCTAACGTCCCAGACGTCCTAGATGTCCTATATGTCCCTAACGTCCCAGACGTCCTAGATGTTTAATATGTCTCTAACGTCCCAGACGTCCTAAATGTCCCATATGTCCATAACGTCCTAGACGTCCCAGACGTCCTAGATGTCCAATATGTCTCTAACGTTCCAGACGTCCTAGATGTCTTATATGTCCCTAACGTCCCAGGCGTCCTCAATATCCCATATGTCCCTAACGTCCCAGACGTCCTAGATGTCCTATATGTCCCTAACGTCCCAGACGTCCTAGATGTTTAATATGTCTCTAACGTCCCAGACGTCCTAGATGTCCTATATTTCCCTAACGTCCCAGACGTCTTCAATATCCCATATGTCCCTAACGTCCCAGACGTCCTAGATGTCCCATATGTCTCTAACGTCCCAGACGTCCTAGATGTCCTATATGTCCCTAACGTCCCAGACGTCCCAGACGTCTCAGATGTTTTAGATGTCTTACATGTTCCTAATGTCCCAGGCGTCCCAGATGTGCCATATGTCCGATATGACCCTAATGTCCCAGGCGTCCTAAATGTTCCATATGTCCTTAACGTCCCAGACGTCCCAGATGTTCCATATGTCCCTAACGTCCCAGACGTCCCAGATGTCCCATATGTCCTATATGACCCTATTGTTTCAGGCGTCCTAGATGTTCCATATGTTCCTTACGTCCTAGACGTCCTAAATGTCCCATATGTCCCTAACGTCCCAGACGGCCCAGCTGTCCCGTATGTCCCTAACGTGCCAGACGTCCCAGACGTCCTAGATGTCCCATATGTCCCTAACGTCTCAAACGTCCTAGATGTATTATATGTCCCTAACGTCCCAGACGTTCCAGACGTCCCAGATGTCCCATTCGTCCCATATTTCCCTAATGTCCCAGGCGTCCCAGATGTCCCATATGTCTCATATGTCCCTAATGTCCCAGGCGTCCTAAATGTCCCATATGTCCTTAACGTCCCAAACGTCCCAGACGTCCTAGATGTCCCATATGTCCTTAACGTCCCAGACGGCCCAGGTGTTCCAAATGTCCCTAACGTCACAGACGTCCCAGATGTCTCATATGTTCCATATGTCCCTAATGTCCCAGGCGTCCTAGATGTCCCATATGTCCCTAACGTCCTATACGTCCCGGCTGTCCCGTATGTCCCTAACGTCCCAGACGTCCCAGACGTCCTAGATGTCCCATATGTCTCTAACGTCTCAGACGTCCTAGATGTATTATATGTCCCTAACGTCCCAGACGTCCCAGACGTCCCAGATGTCCCATATGTCCCATATGTCCCTAATGTCCCAAGTGTCCCAGATGTCCGATATGTCCCTAATGTCCTAGACGTCCCAGATGTTCCATATGTCCCTAATGTTTCAGGCGTGCTAAATGTCACATATGTCTTTAACGTCCCAGCCTTCCCAGACGTCCTAGATGTCTCATATGTTCTTACCGTTCCAGACGTCCCAGACGTCCTAGATGTCCCATATGTCCTTAACGTCCCAGACATCCCATATGTCCCATATGGTCCTAACGTCCCAGACGTCGCAGATGTCCCATATGTCCCTAATGTCCCAGGCGTCTTAGATGTTCCATATGTCCCTAACGTCCCAGACGTCCTAAATGTCCCATATGTTTCTAACGTCTCAGACGTCCCAGCTGTCCCGCATGTCCCTAACGTCCCAGACGTCCCAGACGTCCTAGATGTCCCATATGTCCCTAACGTCCCAGACGTCCTAGATGTCCTATATGTCCCTAACGTCCCAGACGTCCCAGACGTCCCAGATGTCCCATTTGTTCCATATGTCCCTAATGTCCCACGCGTCTCGGATGCCCCATATGTCCCTAACGTCCCAGAGGTCTCAGATGTCCCATATGTCCCATATGTCCCTAATGTCCCAGGCGTCTCAGATGTCCTATATGTCCCATATGTCCTTAACTTCCCAGACGTCCCAAACGTCCTAGATGTCCCATATGTCCTTAACGTCTCAGACGTCCCAGATGTCCCTTATGTCCCTAACGTCCCAGACGTCTCAGATGTCCCATATGTCCCATATATCCCTAATGTCCCAGGCGTCCTGGATGTTCCATATGTCCCTAACGTCCCAGACGTCCTATATGTCCTATATGTCCCTAACGTCCCAGCTGTGCCGTATGTCCCTAACGTCCCAGACGTCTCAGACGTCCTATATGTCCCATATGACTCTAACGACCCCGACGTCTTAGACGTCCTATATGTCCCTAACGTCCCAGACGTCCCAGACGTTACAGATGTCCCATATGTCCCATATGTACCTAACGTCCCAAGCGTCCCAGATGTCCCATATGTCCCATATGTCCCTAATGTCCCAGGCGTTCTAAATGTCCCATAATTCCTTAACGTCCCAGACGTCGCAGACGTCCTAGATGTCCTATATGTCCTTAACGTCGCAGACGTCCCAGATGTCTCTAATGTCCCATATGTCTCGAATGTCCCAGGCGTCCTAGATGTTCCATATGTCCCTAACGTCCCAGACGTCCTAAATGTCCCATATGTCCCTAACGTCCCAGACGTCCCAGCTGTCTCGTATGTCCCTAACGTCCCAGACGTCCCAGGCGTCCTAGATGTCCCATATGTCCCTAACGTCCCAGACGTCCTAGATGTCCTGTATGTCCCTACCGTCCATGACGTCCCAGACGTCTCAGATGTCCCATATGTCCCATATGTCCCTAATGTCCCAGTCGTCCCTGATGTCCCATATGTCCCTAATGTTCCTAATGTCGCAAGCGTCCTAAATGTCTCATAAGTCCTTAACGTCCCAGACGTCCCAGATGTCTCATATGTCCCATATGTCCCTAATGTCTCAGGCGTCCTAGATGTTCCATATGTCCCTAACGTCCCAGACGTCCTAAATGTCCCATATGTAAATAACGTCCTAGACGTCTCAGCTGTCCCGTATGTTCCTAACGTCCCAGACGTCCTAGATGTCCAATATGTCTCTAACGTCCCAGACGTCCTAGATGTTCTATATGTCCCTAACGTCCCAGACGTCCTCAATATCCCATATGTCCCTAACGTCCCAGACGTCTTAGATGACCTATATGTCCCTAACGTCCCAGACGTCCTAGATGTCCAATATGTCTCTAACGTCCCAGACGTCCTAGATGTCCTATATGTCCCTAACGTCCCAGACGTCCTCAATATCCCATATGTCCCTAACGTCCAGACGTCCTAGATGTCCCATATGTCTCTAACGTCCCAGACGTCCTAGATGTCCTATATGTTCCTAACGTCCCAGACGTCCCAGACGTCTCAGATGTTCTATATGTCCCACATGTTTCTAATGTCCCAGGCGTCCCAGATGTGCCATATGTCCGATATGACCCTAATGTCCCAGGCGTCCTAAATGTTCCATATGTCCTTAACGTCCCAGACGTCCCAGATGTTCCATATGTCCCTAACGTCCCAGACGTCCCAGATGTCCCATATGTCCCATATGACCCTATTGTTTCAGGCGTCCTAGATGTTCCATATGTTTCTAACGTCCTAGACGTCCTAAATGTCCCATATGTCCCTAACGTCCCAGACGGCCCAGCTGTCCCGTATGTCCCTAACGTCCCAGACGTCCCAGACGTCCTAGATGTATTATATGTCCCTAACGTCCCAGACGTTCCAGACGTCCCAGATGTCCCATTCGTCTCTTATTTCCCTAATGTCCCAGGCGTCCCAGATGTCCCATATGTCTCATATGTCCCTAATGTCCCAGGCGTCCTAAATGTCCCATATGTCCTTAACGTCCCAGACGTCCTAGATGTCCCATATGTCCTTAACGTCCCAGACGTCACAGATGTTCCAAATGTCCCTAACGTCACAGACGTCCCAGATGTCTCATATGTCCCATATGTCCCTAATGTCCCAGGAGTAATAGATGTCCCATATATCCCTAACGTCCTACACGTCCCGGCTGTCCCGTATGTCCCTAACGTCCCAGACGTCCCAGACGTCCTAGATGTCCCATATGTCTCTAACGTCTCAGACGTCCTAGATGTATTATATGTCCCTAACGTATCAGACGTCCCAGACGTTCCAGATGTCCCATATGTCCCATATGACCCTATTGTTTCAGGCGTCCTAGATGTTCCTTATGTTCCTAACGTCCTAGAGGTCCTAAATGTCCCATATGTCCCTAACGTCCCAGACGACCCAGCTGTCCCGTATGTCCCTAACGTCCCAGACGTCCCAGACGTCCTAGATGTCCCATATGTCCCTAACGTCTCAAACGTCCTAGATGTATTATATGTCCCTAACGTCCCAGACGTTCCAGACGTCCCAGATGTCCCATTTGTCCCATATTTCCCTAATGTCCCAGGCGTCCCAGATGTCTCATATGTCTCATATGTCCCTAATGTCCCAGGCGTCCTAAATGTCCCATATGTCCTAAACGTCCCAGACGTCCTAGATGTCCCATATGTCCTTAACGTCTCAGACGGCCCAGATGTTCCAAATGTCCCTAACGTCACAGACGTCCCAGATGTCTTATATGTCCCATATGTCCCTAATGTCCCAGGCGTCCTAGATGTCCCATATGTCCCTAACGTCCTAGACGTCCCGGCTGTCCCGTATGTCCCTAACGTCCCAGACGTCCCAGACGTCCTAGATGTCCCATATGTCTCTAACGTCTCAGACGTCCTAGATGTATTATATGTCCCTAACGTCCCAGACGTCCCAGATGTCCCATATGTCCTATATGTCCCTAATGTCCCAAGTGTCCCAGATGTCCCATATGTCCCATATGTCCCTAATGTCCCAGGCGTACTAAATGTCCCATATGTCCTTAACGTCTCAGACGTTTCAGACGTCCTAGAAGTCCCATATGTCCTTAACGTCCCAAACATCCCAGATACCCCAAATGTGGCTAACGTCCTGGACGTCCCAGATGTCCCATATGTCCCTAATGTCTCAGGCGTCCTAGATGTTCCATATGTCCCTAACGTCCCAAACGTCCCAGCTGTCTCGTATGTCCCTAACGTCCCAGACGTCCCAGGCGTCCTAGATGTCCCATATGTCCCTAACGTCCCAGACGTCCCAGGCGTCCTAGATGTCCCATATGTCCCCAACGTCCCAGACGTCCCAGCTGTCTCGTATGTCCCTAACGTCCCAGACGTCTCAGGTTTCCTAGATGTTTCATATGTCCCTAACGTCCCTGACGTCCCAGCTGTCTCGTATGTTCCTAACGTCCCAGACGTCTCAGGCGTCTTAGATGTCCCATATGTCCCTAACGTCCCAGACGTCCCTGATGTCCTATATGTCCCATATGTCCGTTATGTCCCAGGCGTCCTAGATGTCCATATGTCCCTAATGTCCCAGGCGTCCTAAATGTTCCATATGCCCTTAACGTCCCAGACGTCCCAAACGTCCTAGATGTCCCATATGTCCTTAACGTCCCAGACGTCCCAGATGTCCCATATGTCCCTAACATTCCAAACGTCCCAGATGTCTCATATGTCTCTAATGTCCCAGGCGTCCTAGATGTTCTATATGTCCCTAACGTCTCAGACGTCCCAGCTGTCCCGTATGTCTCTATCGTCCCAGACGTCTCAGACGTCTTAGATGTCCCATATGTCCCTAACGTCCCAGATGTCCTAGATGTCCTATATGTCTCTAACGTCCCAGCCGTCCCAGATGTCCCATATGTGCCAAATGTCCCTAATGTCCCAGGAGTCCCATATGTCCCATATGTCCCGAATGTTCCTAGCGTCCTAAATGTCCCATATGCCGTTAACGTCCCAGACGTCCCAGACGTCCTAGATGTCCCATATGTCCTTAACGTCCCAGACGTCCCAGATGTCACATATGTCCCTAATGTCCTAGACGTCCCAGATGTCCCATATGTTCCTAATGTTTCAGGCGTGCTAAATGTCACATATGTCTTTAACGTCCCAGCCTTCCCAGACGTCCTAGATGTCTCATATGTTCTTACCGTCCCAGACGTCCTAGACGTCCTAGATGTCCCATATGTCCTTAACGTCCCAGACATCCCATATGTCCCATATGGTCCTAACGTCCCAGACGTCGCAGATGTCCCATATGTCCCTAATGTCCCAGGCGTCCTAGATGTTCCATATGTCCCTAACGTCCCAGACGTCCTAAATGCCCATATGTCCCTAACGTCCCAGAAGTCCCAGCTTTCCCGCATGTCCCTAACGTCCCAGACGTCCCAGACGTCCTAGATGTCCCATATGTCCCTAACGTCCCAGACGTCCTAGATGTCCTATATGTCCCTAACGTCCCAGACGTCCCAGACGTCCCAGATGTCCCATATGTCCCTAACGTCCCAGACGTCCCAGATGCCCCATATGTCCCTAACGTCCCAGACGTCCCAGATGTCCCTAATGTCCCAGACGTCCTAGATGTTCCATATGTTCCTAACGTCCCAAACGTCCTAATTGTCCCATATGTCCCTAACGTCCCAGACGTCCCAGACGTC